>OMOT01027858.1:5392-17805 GCA_900312575.1 Acanthochaenus luetkenii | reverse complement strand
GGGGTGGAGGAGGAGATAATCCTTTGTCCACATTACTGAGGGTGAAATTCACTTGGAAATAGTATAATAGCAACCACTGGTGTGTGTGTGTTGTCAGGTGTTCCAACAACTGGAGGGAGACCGCATCAGCGTCCTGAGGTGTACCCTGTGGGACCACTGCAATCACTTCTCCATGCAGTGTGTCAGAGACGACGAGGTGAGCTCGCCCTCGCCGGGATTTAAATGGATTCCTCTGCCTTTATCCATAGACCGGTGTTGTAGTCGAGTCACCAAAACTCAAGTCCAACTCGAGTCCCAAATCCTCAATGTCTGAATCCGAGTCTAAGTCCGAGTCACCAAAGTCTCACGTGCTCAGTACTCGAGTCCGAGTCCAAGTAACCAGTTTGAGTTAGTAATCCATGCTAGAACAGTCTTTTCCTTGATTATCCTTTTAGATATTTGACACAATGTTTTGTGCCAGTTAATGTAAAATCCATATAAGCAAAGCTCACGATATGTGGTGGAGCCACTAGTGACTAGCAATGACTAGCGATGTTCTCCCTCCCAGGCACCGCGTGCTCACCAATATGTTACATCATCCTATCAGTGGTCATTTTGTACACGTAGGCCACGGTCGTTAAAGGGATAGTTCAGTTCTGGGGGAATTTGGCTATTTTTCCTACTGACCCAGAGTCAGATGAACCTGTGGATTCCTTTTTTATGTCTCTATGTGCAGTTCGAAGGAATGGAAACGGTTAGCTTAGCTCACTTGCTGTATGTCTATGGGATCAAGTAGCAGCTCCTCTCAAAAGCAGGAAAATAGACCTTTTAACTTCTTCTAAGATGGATAGCTGGTCAAACAAAGCTATACATTGTAATTTACGTACTTATAAAGTCGTTAATTTGACTAGTAACAAATAAATGAGATTATATCAACTTCCTATCAACTTTCTCATTCCTGGCCGGACTTCTTTTATGGTACATTCAAGACAACTGGGAACTGGGCCACACACGGAAAAAAATCTATTTGAACGGCCCTAGTCAGAAACTTGGGACTCAGATTCCCACCAATGGAATACAGGACTGGGAAGATAGGTACAGCAAACCTAAACTTGGTGTTACATAGCACTTCTCTCTCTGACACCGCCTCCACCCAGAACAAGGACCTGTGACCACACAACAAAACGCCACATCCCCTTTATCGGAATAGTACAACAGCCACCTTCCCACTGTTGGCCCTTAAAGAACGTCACTGTATCCTGTATTGAGCACATGGAAAGCAACGAACAATAGAATAATGAAGCCACAATAACAGCGTATCATGCCATTATGTTGACTATATATCAACACTGAGCACATGTCAGCCATGTCCAGTCCTCTCGTGTCGGAGGATTCTGTCAGTGCGCTCTAATGCAGCATGGCAAGTGGCAGGGTGGACGGAGAGAAAGAGATATTCAATATTCACGTCTGAGTCGGACTAGAGTCTGAGTCCAGGACTCGAGTACTACAACACTGGCACGGACCCAATGGGACCCATGTGGACCCACTGGGACCCAAGTGGACCCAATGGGCTTGGCTTGTATTTCTCACTTGAATGCTCAGGTTTTACGACCAGGCTCGGGTCCATGAATACTGTGCATATTCTTCCATTTGTTGGATGATTTTGTCTACTTAAAAATTTGCTATTTTTGACCAGTTTTACGAGGAGGTGAGAAAGATTCTGGAAAAGTGTGACATCACCGCAGACAACAACAGTTTCATGGAGATGAAAGCCACAGGTTCGAGTCCACCAGGTAAGCCATCGCTCCATGTTGTAGGCTCGTCGTTTTACATAGTGATAACATTCCGGGCTACATCAAGGCTACTTGATATTCAGATGGGCCTTTGACCTCAAAGTGACCGACAAACCAGAGAACAGCACTAGAGAACTATATTTTGCTTTCCAGTTTCACTCGGCTGTTTCACTCTTCTCAGGCCAAGGACTCATCTGAACATCAGAAAAAATATCAACATCAACAACAAGAATTGTCCTTTATATAGAGAATATTTATTCTCAGAATTCCAAGTTTCATCTCAGAACTCAAATGCATTTTTCACGTGGCCCTAATCCTCTTCCTCTGCCCCGTCCTGCACATTTGGTGACTTGGGTTAGAATTTTGCATTAAAAAACCCAACAACTTCAAACCTTTGTCTTACAGTGGATCCACAGAAAGCTAAATGAATGAGCGACCTCTCTCTCGTTCTCACAGGGCCCATAGTGTTTGAGAGCTACTATCAGACGGAGTCGTCCGGGGACAGCAATGGCAGCGCTCGCTTCGCAGGTGGAGGAGGCATCATGAAGAGGTCTGAGACAACACACTGCACACACCACCACCTGGAAGGAGGAGTCAGGAGGAGACACCATTGCTACAACCTGTCAGGGTTAGGGCCACAACACAGCACAAGGTTGTGTCAGTAGCAATGACAACACTGTCTCCTCCTGCGTCATCTTTCGCTCACACAACCTGGAAGCAAAATGGAGGAGTGGGAAGCATCCTCACAGGGGGGCATGAGGGACAACACAGATGGGCGGGACTTGATTTAAAGTGGTCGTCAAGTGGGTTTACTAGCTGCCATCTTCACACCACTTCTATTAGAGCCCATTTAAATTCAGGACAATTTTTGCACACAGGATAACAAACACACTGGCCTGCTCTCTGTTGTGCTGCAGGCAATCAAACCCCACAGCTTACAGGGAACCAAGTGAAAGATTCCTGCACACACATCACATCTACGTCTTTATAATTACTGAAAGGAATTGTCAACAATCTAGTTCATCTTTCTCATTCTAAACAGGCAAAATATTGGGCAAATATCGTACCTTCGTGTCTTGCTCCATGTTACAATACTTCCCAGCCCTCCTTTCTTCCCTCTACACCTCTACAAAACAGAAGCTAGCATTCAGTGTTTTTCCTTGCTCGGTCAACTGCACGACTGTTCCGTCGGCCTATTTGTCCATTGATCAGAAACTCATTGCTTTGGAGGCTCAGCACGACGTGTTATTGTAATACCATACCTAACTATCTCACCTGACCATGGACCACACAGGTTCTCTGCTCTCCTACAAGGAAGCTCTTGGGGTTCGAACTTCAACATCAATGACAGTCCTCCACACTCACAATCAGCAGTGACATCTAGTGGCCAATGTAGGTACCTACCTTCATATTAATTTGATCATCCTCTCACACCTGGCTTAATGTATATATTTGAATATGGTTTCAAACAGTTGAACTTCTTGACATGTGCTTGGTTAAGAGCTACAAAAGAAATGCAAGACATGATAAATCTAGCGCTCCCTATGTGTTGAAGTATTCAGAACATGTTAAACTGCTGTTTTATTATCATATTGCTGAATCATTATTATATGATTCATATAGGCGATATGATTCATATATCAAGATTAATTAATAATGGAATATAGGAATAGATGGTCACATTGGTGTGCCATGGAGTGAGCTCGGGTGTGCTTGAAATGTTGTTAAAATGTAGAGAAAATTAAGGTGAAACATTATTTTTTTCCTCGATAATACTAAACCTAATGTGCTTATGCTTGCAAAACACCTTTTCTGCTTGTTTGCTCAAGCATTTATTTTTATTTCCCATCTTATTTGATCGTACGCATTGTTTGATGGGTATTTTCTGAACAATCAAAGGTTTTGTGTGCGCTCGATTTTGTGTGCCACAGGTTGGGAATCACTGTACAGTAACTATTGAGTGTACGAATGAAGTAATATTTATAGTATTTAAATACGGTATACTATAATCATAGTCAATACTGTTGTGCACTGTAATGTTTTATCTCTAATGCTCTTAACTCGTAAATTATTGGTTCTATAATACCAAGTAAGGCGTAGTACATATTACACTTTACATTTCTTACTATGATCACTGGCTCTAGCTGAGAATGCAGATGGAGTGTATGCGTCCATATCTGGCGTCCAGCAAGCAGCCTCAGTGGCCGCCGTTTCAGCTGATCAAGATAGCTACATGGTGCTTTACGACTACTTTGCACAGGTAAATACTAAAACTACTGCATTCAGTCACATAGCTATTTAACCACATGTTACTAAGATTTGACCTGAAGAAGATGATCTGAGCTTGGTCACACAAGGTTAAAATCAAAGAATCCAGTCCACTACACTTCTGATGGTCCAGTTTGTCAAAAGCAGAGTACCTTAGTCTGATTGTAAATCAATGGGATGAAGCAGATATTAGTGGTAAGATTCATATGGCAAACCAGGTCCATGCATGATTTTTTTAGGCCACTGATCATCCTTTTACAGGGGGAAATGTACACAATTAAGCTATGTGGATTATTTTACAAGTAGAATGTGTGATGTTTTATTCATTGTTTAAAATGCAACTATTAGACCTACCGTATATAAAATTGTCTTACAAAAAGTTGGCAATTTTTCTTTTTACCACACCTGCCTGTTATATCCATCTCGGTTTCTGTCAATACCTGATTGGAGAAATAAATATTTCAGTGGAGGGTCTGGTTTAAACATGGCCTACCTGTACTTTCATCAAACTATTGTAAATCTCTACTGTGGAATTACAGCAAATAAACGTTTGAGTTGTTACTCTGCAAACGACATTTGACTAAAATTGATACAAAAATATTTTTGTTCAGACATTTTATCCATTTTGTGATATCTCAAATTCAATGAAAATGCAGCCAGAGAAAATGTTATGAACAGTCATGTTCTCGCATATTAGATCCACAACCCTATTTTCATTATTCTAAATGTAATATATAGGCATGGGGGGTAAAAAATCTTCCAACCACTTTCTTTTAGACTTCATATGCAGAGATTAAAGCGTTAAAAAGGCATTTTGTTAGAATTCCTCTGTGACTGATGTTTGTCATCTTTGTTTACACTGGCTGGTCAGGACCCGGATGAGTTGTCTGTGGCCAGAGGGGACGTGGTGCAGGTGTTGGAGCAGGGACACGATGGCTGGTGGACCGTAGAGAGAAACGGGCAGGCTGGACTGGTGCCAGGATCCTACCTGGATAGAGTCTGAACACACACACAGACAGACAAACACACGCTAACAACACATACATATATTCACACCCAAAAACACAGGCACATGCACACACTCAATGATGCACAGATGCAGGCAAGCATGAATTATCCACGTGACATTTAAGCAGGCATACATTCAAGCACACATCACCCCTACAGATACACACACACGTACAAACAGGCTTGTCAATCTTCTTTATTAAATGTTCTTTGCAATCCCAGTTCATGTCCAACATTGTCAATGATCTGAACCAGCAAGAAATTGTTATATTGTGAGCAGTACAGCAGAACCCAAACCTGCCATACGTTAATTCTAATCGTTCGGTAGCAGCTTATTTGAGCGATTGCTAAAGTTGTGAAACATCTTCATCGTGTACTCTTTATTTTAAGGCTCTCCAGAAATAGATTTCTGGACGTATCCGTGAGATTGTACAGTAGCTTCCATGGGACATGAGTCACAGCATGGCATCATAATGTAACCCTGCTACCTCATATGTTGTACAGGTGGCATTCTCGCAGCCTTCATACCTTATATCTTTAGAATGGCTTTGCCAACAGTGATTCCCATGACAACATAGAGAAAAAAACATCTGTCAGCTATCTCATGTATACCAGCCTAACGGAAACTCGAGGATGTTGCTTGAATAGGTGTTCCCGTTCTGTACATCAAGTTTACATAATGGAGAAAGCTACTTTCACAGCTACATCAAAGTATCAACTGATATCGTAACTATTAGATTCAAGGCGTTATCTACAACCAAAAACCCTAGAAGAAAAAACACAAGAAAACACATGCATATGTTTTAATGTGATTGATAAAATATAAAAGTATTATGTATCATTTACTTGGTAATCTATCATGTCAGCAAACAATGCACTTACTTTCATATAAAAACATGGGATTAAACGCTGATGAAACACTCAAGTTGAAATGTAGAAGTTTATTTCAGCCTTCTGTATGTTCCCCAATCTATATACATGTTTTTGTTTCATATACTTTTTCTGCTGCGCTAGCTGAAAATCTAAAGGTCAACTTAACATCTGAAAAATATTTAAAAAACAGTACACAATGCCACAAAAAGGTACAAAATAAAAGTGAGTCATATTCCTTCAAAGCAGGCTTACAACCAACAATCAAGCGGTTGAACCACTTACAATACAGTAATAGGAATATTTTGACTGGAAACAAACAAACTGTATCTACACACATGGGTCTTTAGGTAACCTCCAACTAATAGCACTTCTATGTAGGAATGGAGACAAGTTGACTGATTCACAATTTAGTTGTAGTACTGTATGCATTAGCAAATCTTCAGCAAAACGGAACATCTACCGTAAATCAGAATTTACATGATCTGAATATTTGTGAACATGAATATTATTATATATATTGTCAGTGACTGCTTCAAGAGACGGCTTCAAGAGACAAACATAGAGCTGGTCCACCAACAAGAAATTTAAGTCTGACTTTGTGGACTACTAGAACATTTGTTTGATTGTATAGCTTTACTTCATTATAATGCTAACACTGGGTACTGTCAGTGTCCACAAAGTCAATCTTCAAGTCACTGTCAAAAGAGAAACTCCAGGTTTTGTCCTTGAATGGCATCTGAGGTTAGACCCTTGCGTCTGTTCTTTCTGTCTATGAGAAAAAGTTGTTCATGTTTACACAGATCGGTCAAACTGAGTTCTTAGGAAGTGTACATGTTCTGTTGAGCGTATTTTCCATCTAAATAACCATTAAATATCTCCAGAGCTCCAGCCATAGTGCAAACTGGCACATGAGGAAATACATTCCATACAATGCGCTGAACAACAATTTCATAAAATGAGCTCCAAATTACTCCTTGTGATCCTCAAAGGGAGGAAGAAAAACAGCCTGTTTTCTTTTACGAAGCCACAATAAAAGAAAAATAATACTTGCGCATCAACATCAATAACGATTAGCCAGGTACAACTTTGGCCTTAATAAGCATATCAGTGTTTGTAAAAACATTTAAAATAACAGTAACTTACAAAGCATGTCAATAAATAACTTGCTGGTTTCCCCTTGAAGCCCCCTCCACCCACCCAAACCCCATCGATACTCTAACATGAATTGTGCAAGGTGTGCTTTAGCTTACATAACTACAGCTGAAATCTACTGTGGACAAGTCCGGTGAGGCTCCTTTGATTGGCTGAGTGTTTCGCTGGCTGGCTGCATCCTTCATGCATAGCTGTTGGTTGTGACCAGCAGCTCATAAACTGGGTCATGACGCCTCCTGCACAGTACCACACAGGCACATAGCATGCCCAGCATCTGCAGGTAGACGGGAGACGAATTAAAGCAAAGCCATCTTGGTAGGCAAAGAGCAGGTGCTTGTAATCAAACAAAAAGGTGTTTTGTAAGCAACCAAAAGCCGCAACCAATGATCAGTGTAGAAGCTGACGTCGTGAGGAACACATGTAACATCATCAGAATATCTTGCCATATCTCATAAGCACTTTCCTAATTCAAGTTAACTAACTGTGTGAACGATGAGGCTTATCACACAAATAGAGGGAAAGTTTCAATCAACTAAAGAACATATTCCATATTCTACAATTGTATTGAACCCTGCAATGGACTGGGTGCATATTAGTCTCCTGGTTTGATAGTTACTTTTTAATCAAACCTGTCCCACCGTGTTTTTAAAGAATGGCAACATCCACTAGTTTGGATGGAGAGGAAGAGCTACAGCAAACTGGTTGTGCATTGCACAGTGGGAGACGATGTGTGGACCAGATGATGTAAATCCACAAAGCCATCATCTTTTCACACCTATGTATAGTACGCTATAGTGAGTGTTCGTTGTTAAGCCACGGTATTGCATACATTTAATTTACTATTTTGACAAATTTGTACCGTACTGTACATGTGTCCAAATATCGTGTCCTGTTTTTATTCTGAGCATGGGAATACAGCACTGAATATTGAATTGTAAAATACGTGCTTTAGGGAAGCTTTTTCTTCACATGTAACTATGTGGCATGCTGTGACTGTCACTACTTTTGGAGCAGGGGATTCACTGGTCAGCAGGAACCATGTTGTGCTGTTAAAACACTAGAAACCCTTTGACACAATCAGGTCAGTGCTGCGCTCAGCTCAAAGCCCAACAGAGACACTCTCTCTGCTGACAGAGATTACTGCAGCTCTAATTAACATGCTTTATCGTCCACATGCTTTGGACTTGATTAAAACTTTGTCTTATAATAAGGACTCTCGTACGTGCCTGCCGCAGGGAGGCAGCAAGAAAACGCCAAGAATGTTCCACACTCCAAAGAGCTTCGCTTGGTTACCTTGCTCTATCAATTCACTATCTGTTTGTTGTGAATTAATTAATTGCAGTGTTTCCCAATCCATGGATTTATTTGTATTACTTTCAACTTTTGTCTTAAGCTGAACCATGCACACACACATATTGTATATGTTTGAGTTTCGTTCCAAAAATGAGATATCCAGCATTTGAAAAAGTGACTCCTACGCTTACAAAATGACAAAATTAAAGCATACTTTGTAAAAGATAGTAGGTAACTTGCATCCTTGGTTGACAAAATGGTAACACTTTACAGGCTGAATCTTCAATATTAGAGATATTGAACTTCAGCTCATGTTTTTATTTATTTTTCCTCAAAAAGGGATACGGCATTTTGGAATAGATTATTTCACGCCTAGGTAACATTCCTTGCAGGTGTTCCGACTTTGTGATTTAAGATTACCTGTATGGATGCAAACGTTAGTGCAGCCCAGATGACATACATCATGATCTCCTTTAGCTTCTTCACAACAAGAACCTCACAGCCCTAGTGGTGTAAGAAAGAAAATTAAGGACATTAAAGACATTCACCGGCATAAAGGTTAAAAAAAATACATAATAACACCTTTCAAATGTTCATTGATTTGATGAGAGAAATGTATTTCATTCATTCATCTATGACTACAAAGTGTGCTAAATAAAACCACTGCTACGTTTTAGGCGTTTGGTAGGTGGTAAGTGTGGTGTGTGTGTACCTCCTGGTAGAGATCTGCTGGTCGGGTGAGAGTGCCGGTACAGTTGCTGATGCTGGGCTGACAACAGGTGACTGGGACACTGTTGTTCTTGGAATCTTTAAACCAGCGGGTGTTCCTCCAGTCAGAGTAGTTGTGAATGCCGCAGCAGTGAAGCTGAGAGGACAACAGATAAGAGATGGCGACTGAAAATCTTCTGAATAGAACCCGGGTTTAAGAATACAACCTGAAATGTATTTGATTGTCTGAAATATGTGTATATTCACATACATTCTTAAGGAGATTGACGTTGAGATGTTAAAAACCCTTTTTAGAGCTTTAATAATCCATCATAACTCAAAGGTCTGTTTAATCTCAAGTCATTTAACAAATATGACATATGTGATCTTGGGATTATAAGGTTTTATCTGGGTGGAGAGCAGTTCTGAGATGTTAAGCATCAAAGATTTGACATGCCATCTGGCAAAACTGTAATGTACTTTATCTTTTTTTAAATACTTAACCCCAAAACATAATTTGTTGACAGATTAGTCTGATAGAACCTTGTAATTCCAAGCTCATGAAATGTGAACAAACCTTTAACAGCTTCACAGTGACTGTAAAACTGTCAATCCAATAAGTTGTGATTAAACAAAACCTGAAGTGGCAGGATGGTGTCTAAACATGGTTGTAATATTACTATTAGATTGGGATTTACGGTAGAATTTGTAGGTTTTTCTCATTAATGTAGTGCTATAAAATCAAAGGTGATGATGCATGTGGGATTTAGTAAAAAAAATTAAATAAAAAGTGTCTCTATTTCAAACAGTTGCTCCAATGATCTGCTTTAGGGATCATTTGTAAGTTTTCATTCAAAATTGGACACAAAATCCTTGAATTATTAAGTTGAGCATCAAAAGTAGCAGTGAGATGAATGAGATTATTCAAAAACGCTTGCATGGGTAATGTAGAACTTGACTGATGTTCAATATCATAATTAATATTGACTGATCCATTTCATTTAAAAAAAAATCCTGTGGGCAAGTGCGTTTCAAATACATTTAAGTTTCAGTTGACAAAGGGAAAAGGTTTGACACAATGCACTCGTTTTGTTCTCACCTGCCTCTGCACATAGTCAATAGCACGGCTCGGAGCATCAGCGTTGGTGCCACTATATTCATTGTAAACCTTCTGGATGGAGTGATTCACCTCATCTTCTACCTGAAATATATACGCCGTTGACATTACTGTCCCTGTACGATAACTGCAATTTGCATATGCTATGTCTTAGGATATTATCCCATTTGTCACTAGGAAGAAACAAGCCGCAGGCATTTTCATCCATCCAACAGCTACAATGTTAATGTACAATGTAGGCACTTAGCCAACACTCTTATCCTGAGGGACTTTCAATAAGAGCAAACAGATTTGTTTGCACGTATTCAGTGATGGAAGTTCCCTAACATTAACAGCATGCAACAATAAACGCATTATATGTATATATAAAAAACATTTCGTCTATATTGTCTATGGCTGTGATCTCATCCTCCACCTGAAACAAATATATAGACACACAAAATCTAAAAGCACACAAAACAACATCACTATTATACAATAGTTGCAAAATTGATGATACCATGCCAAACAGAAATGTAAGAATATTTCACTATACTTCAACCTGTATTATATTTTACAAGATAAAGGATCTGCAACTTTTTCAGTCCGGGACCGACATTTTTGAGACGCTTTATTTTCCGCAATTTCCCAATAATGTCCTAGAAACTAACTGTTAATTTCATAGGAAGTTTCCTGGGGAAAAAAGCATGACATTATGTACTAACTATAGGGAAAATAGAGGACTGTTCAGACTGCAGGCGAATCTCCGCCCCGGTCCTTTCTGCGTGGAGTTTGCATGTTCTCCCCGTGTTCACGTGGGTTTCCTCCAGGTGCTCCGGTTTCCTCCCACAGTCCAAAGACATGCAGGTCAGGTGAATTGGAGACTCTAAATTGCCCATAGATGTGTTTGTGTGCAGTATGGTATATGATGTAGTGTAGTATATGATGTAGTATGTATATATGATGCAATGTAAAGCCCTTTGTATAAAAGGGCAACATAAATAAACATGATTATTGATGCCTGCCGTGACTGCAGCCTGGAAAAACAGTTGTATATATCAGTCTCCTCCGTCGCTGAGGACTACAGATTGATATGGCGTGAAGGGCGGGATGACCGACCTCCATTCTTCCACAGTTGTTGTCTGTTTTGTATGTAGGCTCGCCTATGTCGTTACCACAGCAAACAATGCAGATAGGTCGACGATGTCTGAATACACAAATCACTTGCAAATAAAGATCGCATTTGAGAAACAAATTGGATTTGCCTGCAGTCTGAACAAAGCCTAAGAAACACTAGTACAGGCCACTGAGAATATGTTTACCTTTGCCCTGTATATGTAGCCAAGCACCACCACCACACACTCCGTTAGAAATACCAGCAGGAGAATGGCAACAAACTGAAACGACAACAAAGAGACATTGTTCAGAGCCCCATTTTGTGACAGACACCTTGCATCATTCAGGTTATTTAATGGGCGCAAGTGAGAGCAACTCGTACTCACAGTCGCTAGACCACAGGAGCTTTCACGTATGGTGGCGCAGCAGCCAATCAAGCCGATGATGAAGAGAAGAGTCCCGACAGCTATAATTATGACAGCCGGGATCAAGGTGTACACATCTTCAAAGAAGTGGTCGTAGTCGTCATATGTGATAAACACGTAGGCTCCGATGTAGCATAAAATTCCAGCTGCAGCCTACGGAGACAGAGATGTGTTTTTGTACTGAAAACCATTTTGTTAATGTTTGCAACGTTACTGAAAGTGAAGCACTGTATTGCATAGGTCTATTTCCTGTCATGCCAATAAAGCATTTTTACATTTGAGAGAGAGAGAGAGACAGGAGTCAGGGAGAGAGAGAGAGAGAGAGAGAGAGAGAGAGAGAGAGAGAGAGAGAGAGAGACAGGAGTCATAGAAAGAGCGAGAGAGATAGTAGTCAGAGAGACAGGAGTCAGAGAGAGAGACAGGAGTTATGGAAAGAGCGAGAGTCAGAGACAGGAGTTATGGAAAGAGCGAGAGATAGTAGTCAGAGAGACAGGAGTCATGGAGAGAGAGTCAGAGACAGGAGTCATGGAAAGAGCGAGAGATAGTAGTCAGAGAGACAGGAGTCATGGAAAGAGCGAGAGATAGTAGTCAGAGAGACAGGAGTCATGGAGAGAGAGAGTCAGAGACAGGAGTTATGGAGAGAGAGTCAGAGACAGGAGTCATGGAAAGAGAGAGAGAGAGAGAGAGAGAGAGAGAGAGAGA
>OMOT01027856.1:0-12692 GCA_900312575.1 Acanthochaenus luetkenii | reverse complement strand
TCCTGGGTTCAAATCTCGCTTGGCCCTTTCTGTGTGGAGTTTGCATGTTCTCCCCGTGTTCGCGTGGGTTTCCTCCGGGTGCTCCGGTTTCCTCCCACAGTCCAAAGACATGCAGGTCAGGTGAATTGGAGACTCTAAATTGTCCGTAGGTGTGAATGTGATTATGACTGTTTGTTTGTCTATGGGACGGCAGTAGCTCAGGAGGTAGAGTTCCCGCCCAGCAACCGCAGGGTCGAAGGTTCGAGTTCAGCTCCTCCCGGGGAAAACAACAAACTGTCGTAGGGTCCTTGAGCAAGACACCTAACCCCAAATTGCTCCCGTTGAGCAGGTTGGCGCCTTGCATGGTTGCCTCTGCAAACGGTATGATGATGTGTGGGTCGCTTTGGATAAAAGCATCTGCTAAATGCCATAATGTAATGTAATGTAATGATGATATGTACTGTAAGTCGCTTTGGATAAAAGCGTCTGCTAAATGCCGTAATGTAATGTAATGTAATATCAAACTGTATTGTATTGTGACGCTGGTTTGAATTTTCAGTTTTTTACGATCTCGCTAAATGTTTTATTGCAGAGTAGTGGACGTGGTCTGAATTGCAGCCAACTATTCAGCACTTGTTTGATAGTGTATATATTTTACTTTTCCGTATCACTCTGAGGCAAATAATGGCCTTTATTTCTACCTTGGGGTTATACTTCACCTTGTAACTCTCAGATCGTTGCAGCAGCTCCAGGAGACAGCGTGAGACGACATCTAAAAGTGTTTATTCTCCATGGCGAAGGTCTTTTCACTCTGTCAATATCTTCTAAATGCGCTTCCCTTTCTCCCACGTGAGAGCTCACGAAAACCAAAATGTGTGCATAGTCATTTTTTTATTTTATTTTCTATTTTGTATCTTCACAGTTACCTCGGCAGGTGAAATGGGACATTATTTGTGTGTGTGTGTGTGTTTGTGGGGTGGGGGATATAAATCTAGAGCCTTATGAGAATCTCTCGCAAATTATTTCCAATAGCGCTAGCATCCATCTGTCATACCTGGTTAGGGCAGAAGGGGAAGGAGGGAGAGCGAAAGAGAAGGAGAGTGAGATATGACCTCACTCTAACAAAGTTGAACGACTAGCTCACCCCCATTTTCCTCTTTCTCCCTTTTTTCTACCCCCTCCTCTCCCGCTCCTATCTGTTCACCAGGGGTTTCAAGGCACAGATGGCATGCTGGGACAGAAGGTACAGCTCACGGTTCATTCATGTTCTCTGGGAGCATGACCCATACACATTCAGCCACACACATACATTCAAATATGGAAGCATGAGCATTGCAAAAGTACACTCTTAAAGCAAATACAGGCAAACTAGCTCCCTGATAAACAAAAAAGACAGAGTGCACATACACACACACACACACACACACAGACACACACAGTACACCTACACATGGCCATCTCGCCAGACCTCCACGCCATCCCTTGTACACACACCTCCACCTAAACATGCATGCCTGCCAGCCTGCTCAGCACACATACAAACCCACATACACACACACACACACACACACACACACGCATATTGCTGGCTTACTCCCACATCTGCGTAATTACAATAACCGATATGTTTGCGACGCAATGTCGAGACGTGACATCTCAAAGCAAACATGCTCATCAGGGTGTGCTGGGACTAATTTGCGTCCTTGGGCGTCGGCGTTTCTGTGTTTTTTGGCAGGGAGAACCAGGATCAGGTGGTGCCAGAGGCGAAAAGGTCAGCTCGGCATCTTTATTAGACTTGAGGCTCAACAATTTCTCGTACAGTGTACACTCTCTAGTTGACAAGATGATTCAGAGCCTAATTAATATATCTTGGCATGTGTGTATTTGTGCCTGACCTGTGTGAGTATATAATTAATTGAATTTGTTTTACCCGTCTTCGATTACCTGGGAGATTTGACTATTTTAACATGAATTTAATATACTTTTCCATGATTGACTTATCTGACTGAATGTGTCTCGATGTGGTCTGCTAAGAATTATTTGCAGACACTGTTTGACCCAAGTCTGATTTGTGCATGTTCTCTAGGGAGAGCCCTGTGCTGTGTGCCCCACCATTGGAGATCTCCCGATCCCCAGTAACATGGCCCAGACCCTGCAGCAGAAGGGCGAGAAGGGAGAGCCTGGGGTGGGACAGAAAGGAGAGCAGGTCAGTCTCTGCATTTTGACTAGAGGTGGGGGGGTGATAGATTCTTAGATGCATCGCAAATCTTCTTTTAACGATTCTGCATCGATGGCCCAAAAATTATTTCAAACTTAATTATCCTCAACGGACTGCCACTTTAATTACAATAAAAACATACCAAAAATACAACAATCAGACATCATTAAATGCATTACAAAAATCGAAACATTATTTTAAGACCGGAATTTAAAGGGATGGCTAACATTATTTCAGGGCTCGACATCTGCCCGGTGGTCAGGCGGCATATTTTGAACCCTCTGGTCCACAACGGAACAGCTGATTTTCAATGCCCTGTAGCCATCCAGGCTGTTGTTACCTTCTCCGAACCGTAGAGACAACCTCTGGTCATAAACATATACGTTTTGGCTCGTAGCTGGTAACGTCAAACTTAGTCTATTATCCGGTACTTTTCTGGATATCAGGAGTCAAAAGATTTCAGAAGTTTCTCTCTTGGGGCAGATAATTTATTAGCTCCGTGACAAAAGTGCAAAGAACACAAGTCCACCAATAATATAAAGAAAGTGTAAATCATGGCACATTTCACTGGGCTGGCCGTTTTCGCTGTACTGAACGCTAAACACATGTCTGCATTGTGGTAGATGGAGGGTGTTTAAGGGAAAGAAGAGAAAGCAGAAGAAGAGGAGCAGTGTGGGCAGGTTCCTCTAGGGGCGCTAGAGCCCAGGGACAGCCATCCCCCTACTCAGCGGGATGCGAGGCAGCTGGGCAAGGTAAAAGGGGAAGCACAGGGCGAATCGGAGCCGAGAGCGGGCCCCTATAAAAAGAGGTATGAGTGTAAGGTAGAGGGAGAAGTGTGGGTCTCATAGTGAGTGGGACTTAGAGACAAGAGGTGCGTATAGTGGCGAGCGGGAGAGTGAGTGAGAGACAGGGAGAGAATCCTGAGCTCGGTGAAGAACCTGTATCCGGTTGGATTATACTCCTGCAACCCTGGACTATGCGTATGAATAACCCTGGACTCTGTATATAACCCTGCCTGTACCGAGAGAGGTAAATAAAGCTGTGCTGTTGAACGTTAAAACCCGTTGTGGACAGTGGTGCTTCCTTGTTTTCCTTGTTGTCATCTCCGGCCCGGTGGAGACCCGGTTTAGAGACGGGGCTGCCACAGCATGTATATGGACTTTTAGAAAAACACATGAAAAACAAGTCTGCCCTCACTACCCAGAATGCAATACTATTAAAGCAACAGGCACAATTTATATATATTAGAGCTGCTTTTTATTTATCTTTATTTTTGAATAGTATTTTTCCATTGATTGATATTTATTTGAAAAGAGGTAGCTGTTTATATTAAGTGACTCATTCGTTACAAAATTATACAAATAAAAGAATTAAATAATAAAAAGAGAGTTAATTCACCTGATTGTTTGTATTAATTTGATTGACAAGGGAGACTTAGGATAGTATGGGGTAATTACTGCTCTAGCAAGAAGGCTAAGATAAGATACCGCTCACCTGAATGTAACAACACTGATACTGATTGGCTGTTAGAAGAGTGACAATACAATTGATATCTTTATAAAGGCCTATTTATTAAACTTAAAATTGAAGTGTAGAATGTTGACACAGAACGTCTTAACATTTCTTGGTGCTCGGTAGTATTGATGTGATTTAAAAAGGACAGAATTTTGATAATTTTGATACTCAGCCCTAGACATGACCAAGGTGAAAACAATAAGAGAAGCAGTCTTATCAGGAGTTTGTGCCTCTCTCAAAGGAAATAATGAGATATAACACAAGTGGTGGAATAGGAATGGATGGTGGGATAATTTTGTTTGATGATATGCCCACCACTGATTTTGTTTGTGTCAGTGTGTGCAATGATAAGCGCCTCATTATAATGATGGATCGTTCACGTTTTCTACTCCACAGGGGGAGCCAGGACATGTAGGATTTGCTGGCCTCAAAGGAGAGAAGGTAAGTAGCTTAACAGTAAACAGCACGGAGAGTAGGGGAAACTCAATAGGAGACTAAGTCAAGGGCACACATGAGGGGAACTCACTCAGTAGGATGCTGCATGGGGTTCTTAATAGACTTCACTTGGGAGATAATCACAGTGGTGCACTAATTTTAGGGCCCCAAAAGTGTCTGCTATAGGAATTTTACTCAGCAGGGAACTTATTAGTAAAAATATTAGGCAGTGAAGAAGCAAAACCTTTTGAGACTGCTGCCTGTAGGGTGCACCTTCCTTTGGAATGTGAATTACCAATTAAAATGTCCCATTCATTTTGATCAATTTGTTACATAGTGATTTTTACACTTTTTTCCAGGGTAATGCAGGAAGCAAAGGAGCTGATGGTAAAACGGTAAGTTTGACTCCAATTATTTGAAACAGCCATATCTTGTCTCAGACAAGTCAAGAAATAAAATGTGTGCGTACGACAGGGAAAAGCTGGACCAAGGGGACCCAGTGGCAAGGATGGGCAGAGGGGCACAAAGGTGAGATGATAAGAGTGTGATGATGGATTTTTACTGCGAAGTGAGGAGCTGGATGCTTTTTAAAAAGCTTTCTGGATTCCAGCCATGCTCATCACAGATACATTATTTTACTGTATGGCTCTTTGCTTCAAATGAATCAAACAGCTGTTTTTTTTGTCTTTTGACAGGGAGATCAAGGGCAGCCTGGTCTTGGCCTTCCTGGCCTTAGGGGTGAGAAGGTGAGTGTATGTATTCCTTTGTGTGTCTTTTCGCTTGTTTGTTACACAAATCAACCCTCCTGACCCTTTGCCCTTCCCTAGGGCGAGTGTGGTGTGTGCCAGCCATCCGAGGTTGGCAGCGGACCCACCAGTATCAAAGTGCCTGAGGGAGTAACAGGCAAGCCAGGCGAACAGGGCCCTCCGGGGCCTCCCGGACCTTCAGGGCTCGGGGCTGATGGCAAACAGGTGAGATTGCTCTTTCAGGGTTCATGGTAAGATAGTCGTTGCAGGAATATCTGGGAATTATATATAAAAGGTACAGCAGAGTTTGTTTTAATAATAAATAACTCTTAACCTGTGATAAAATGAGGAACTTGTTTTATCTTTAACCTTTTTTTATCGTAGACTTGTTTTCAATTAAAACCGGGGATCTTTGTCAAAATAGCTAGTAAGGTTACTTTGAGACGCATGTGGTGAGGAAGGCCAATGCTATATTGGACTATATTAAGCTATTGACTCCCTGTCTGGTCTTATCAACCTATTTTAATCTTTGATACTGCAATTTGTCATGTATATTATTGTGCTTTTATGTTATGTATTATGTTTGTTTTATGAAAAATTTTGTTTTCATTGTAAACTTTCTCTGCAAGTGAAACGATAAGGTTTGAATGAATGAATCTTGAACAGCTAACTTACGTCCAACCCCTTTTAGACCCAACTGTTTAATGGCATCGTTTAACATTCAGTTTAGGTAAAAGATAGAGATATACGCCATGCATTAAATGGAAGCGACACGTTGTCAGATTTATGTCAATCTGATATATTAAAATAAATCAAAATCAAACATATTCCACTATTCCAAATTATCTTCGAACTATCCTATTTTGTTGCCATAGTGAAACAGGTAAAGCAGCATATGACTGACGTTTGGTGAGATGCTGTTGGATTTCAAAGGCAAATCAACCAGAATGCCTATTATACAATTGGGATATGCAGAATCTCACCACGGAATTATGTTACTAAGTGTAATGAATATGTGAAGCTCTGTCACCCCTCCCAATTACATTGTGCATGTCTCTGTGGTTAGCTTTGTATCAACAGTGGTTTTTACCTGAACGGATAGAGGCTTGCACAATACTTGCAGATGACTGTGTGTGTGCGTGTTTGAGGGTGTGGGTGTGTGCATGTATGCATGCATGCATGTATCGGCGTGCATTTGTGTTGCACCGCATCCATGTTCCCCTCACCTGCATCACCTTATGTTTACTTATGCAGGGTCCGCCAGGTCTTGCTGGTGCAAGAGGAAATAAGGTAAGTTACTTACCAGTTTTATATAGCTCTCAGCAACAAATTCAGATCGCCTTATTCTATGTGTTTACTGAGAAATTGGATCTTAATTTGGGACATCAAGCATGTCTTTTGAAAAATATGTATACCAATCTCAAAGTCTATTAGAAAATACATTTCTAACCTCAAAGGAGCCAGGCTACCTTAAATTACCTTTAAGCTCTTTCACAATAATTTAGCTTGGACTTTAAAGTAATCCACAGAACAGCTTCAGACAAGCATGTAGGGGGATGGGGGATAAACATAAGCATTGTGAGAACCACACGGAGGTGAATGCCAGGGTCCATTATAATCATATTTCACTGTTGCCAGGGAGACCAAGGTGAGCAAGGAGACCGGGGATTGGATGGAGCTCCTGGAGCCCCAGGACTGCCCGGAGAGCCTGGACGGGACGGACTAATGGGCTACAAGGGAGCAAAGGTACAGAGTGCTTGAACTGTCAGTCAGTGAGTCAGATCAACGTATCTATGCCTTATTGTGCATCTGCTGACTCCTTTTGTCACTAACTTTTATTGCATCACCTATAAAATGCCTAAACTCAAGCCATTATAGAAGAGTTTTGTCAATTCCTGGTCCATTTGCATGGACCTTGTTTGTGTAACGTGTGTGGATAGGACCCAAGCACAGACACAACAGGCAGAGGCAGGAGGTTCCTGGCACGAACAGTGACGGTTTATTATAGGCAAGCAGGCAGGCAGGTACAGGTAACAGACAATGAGAATGCACGGCTGACTACACTGATACACCGATATTGAGTAACTATACTAAGGTAGTGGCTAGAACATAGAGACAAGTTCAACAATCAAGCACAGACTGACAGGGAAACAGAGACTAAATACACGAAGGGATGATGAGCTGATGGAAGACAGCTTGGGAACCAAGGGCGCACAAGGGGAAAAGTAAGGCCACCTGCTGACCTAAAAGGGAAACACGAGAGGGGAGAGACTAGGGTACAGTCATGACAGAACTATTATAATAAATCTGTCATAGTGTGCTTGAGCAAGACACCTTACCTCAATTGCTCCCGTTGAGCAGGTTGACGCCTTGCGTGGCTGCCTCCGCCAACGGTGTATGAATGCGTGAATTCCATTCCGTCCATTTACCATTTTGGCCCCACGGATGTACTCCAGGTGGTTCTTGTGGTCTGTGCTGACTTGAAATGGCTGCTCAGCTACCTCCAGCTAATGTCTCCAGTCCTCCAATGCCAATGCCAGTGAAGCGGTGCTTGAGTTCCTGGAAAGCCTGGTCGACCTCGGGAGTCCAGGAAGATGGTGAGAATTAGTGAGACCGAATGGCATTACCAGGTATTCATAATGGCTGCTGAGGGTGTAGAAGGTAGTCTTCCAATCTTCACTCTCCTGGACATGCACCAGGTGGTAGGTGTTGCGGAGGACAAGCTTGATGAAGACGGTGGCCCCCTGCTGGAGCTCGAAGGCAGATGAGATGAGAGGCAGGGTATACTGGTTCGTGACATTGATGTCATTCAGGCCACGAAAGTGTATGCCGTCTTGTCCACAAAGAACCCTGCACCGGCAGAAGAGGAGGATGGATTGATCCATTGCCTCAGTCTCCGGACAAGTCAGGGAATACAGACGACCGTGTGGTGGAGAGGTCCCTGGTAGGAGATATATGTTGCAGTCATGGGGTCGGTGCTGAGGCAGAGAGGTGGCTATGGATTTTCTGAAGACCTCCCTCCAAATACTTGGACAGAACTTTGGAACAGTCAGGAAAGTCCTCTTGCTTATCTGGGTCAGAGACAGGAGAAGACTGGGCAGACAGAAGACAGGCAGAATGGCAGGATGGACTCCACCTTGTTATGGATCCAGTGGACAATTTGATGACATAATTGTGTTTTCTAACCAAGGTCGATGTAATATAACAGGCACCTGTGGACAATTAATCACATACAATTGTATTGGTTCATGGTGGTTACCAGAGATATGGAGGCCCAACGGAACAGAGATGAGTGTTACGGTACCTTTTACTCCACCGTCCAGCATACTGACTTCTCTGGGAGTCTCCAGGGGAAGAGTGGCGATGCCCATTTGGCTGGCGAATTCCGTCAGCTCCCGAATCGATGAGGACCTGGACCTCTGAAGACTGGTTCTGAACCTGAAGCATGGCAGGTAACAATCTGGAGGAGTAAAACATGTTATTAGTATTTATGTGGCTCAGCAGTATGCTCTGTTAGTGCAGAGCTCTGTCCTTTTAACGGACAGGAGGAGATGAAATCTCCAGGTTGACCACAATACAGGCAACAGCTCTATTGTAGTTACCCCCGTCTCTCAGCAGGGGTCAGCCTTGTTGTAGCTGCATGGGTTCAGCGACAGAGACCTCGGGTTGCTTGGCTCTACCATGACCGATCCGGAAGACTGGGAAGGTGTAGGGACGAGAGGACGGCGTATGGATAAATAGGCAGGAAAGACAGACCAGGGAGTGTTGTTGCTGGAGGAAACAATTCCCTCTCTCGCCTTCGCTCAAAGTGTCGGGTATCGAGGGGGATGATCAAGGCAATCATAGAGTCGAGATTGTAAAGTAATTCACGGCAGGTGAGCTCATCCTTTATCCTCTCAGACAATCCACGTTGGAAGACGCTGAATAAGGACTCCTCACACCACTCACTCTAGGCGGCCAGGGTATGGAACTTAATGGTGTAGTCGGCAATACTGTTGGACCCCTGTCGCAAGCCCAGAAGTCTTCTGGAAGCCTCCCTTCAAACATCTGATGGTCGAATATCTTTGTCATCTAGGCCATGAAGAGACGATAGCTGGAACAGCAATCTGACTGCTTCTCCCACACTGCTGGACCAGGTTATTGCTTTACTTATATGATGCAATGTAAAGCCCTTTGATACATGCTTGTATCAAAGGGCTATATAAATAAACATGATTGAAGACAGCTTGGGAACCACGGGTGCACGTGGGGAAAACAGTGGGGCCATCTGCTGACCTAAAAGGGAAACACAAGAGGGGTGCAGTCGTGACAGTTTGATGTTTGGCATATAGATCTAATAGGGTCTATTTGTGAAATGGGGGATTATGGATCGGGGTGTGTCTGTCTGTCCATGAAACATGATTCAGGTGATATCTCAGACACCACTGGTCCAATTTTGACAAAACCTGGAGGGGTGTTGCATTTTTGCAGTGTGTTCTGGCTTTTATACCAATTGGGCTGATGGGGATGCTAAAATTAAGCCATAACTGCAACATCACTGGTCTGATTTTGATGAAGCTTAGAGGGATGATGCATCTTGTTACTGATTGGCCCAAGTGGTGTCTGCATCATTTGTGGGTGACAACATTTTTCTGTTACATATCTTGGCTGTAACAACTAGCAAGATGCTCTTCAATTGGTGATTATGAGTACAACTCCATACATTACATTGCAGCATTTAGCAGATGCTTTTATCCAAAGTGACTTACATATCATCATACCGTTGGCGGAGGCTGCCTTGCAAGGGGCCAACCTGCTCAACGGGAGCAATTTGGGGTTAGGTGTCTTGCTCAAGGACACTGACAGATTTTTGTCCCTGGGTGGAGCTGGACTCGAACCTTCAACCTTGTGATTGCTGGGGGGGAACTCTACCTCCTGAATACTGCCACCCCCATACACACATGCCTCATAGACCAATTCCTTTGCTGGAGCTACCTATTGCGTACAACACTTTTTGAGCTGTAGCTAAAGGGCAGTAACCGGCTGCCGATAGGACTGGCCAAACTCATTAAACACTTTCTCTGGTCTAAATTGTGTGCAGTGTGATGAGTCCAGTAGCCTGCATGCACACAAACAGTCCTGCTGATTATGGGTTTGATGTGTTGTGTTTTGCCAGGGTGACAGTTGTACCAGCTGTCCATCTCTGAGCACCGCAGGAGGTGATGGTATAGCTGTACCAGGACCCAAAGGAGAGCAAGGAGACCCCGGTCCCCCAGGAGAGGGGAAGGCTGGCAAGCATGTGAGGGAATCATGCATTTCGTTTTTTTGTATGACCATCAGTCTTTTCCAGACTATTTGCTGATCTCACATGCTTTCTCTTTCAGGGAAAACCAGGCTTACCAGGTGTGCAGGGGCCCCCAGGTCCCAAAGGAAGCCAGGTATGAACGTCCGCTGATATTGGTGTATAATTACGTTCATAAATACACGCTGAAGAGTGTGTGACTGTTGATCTATCAGTGACAGATTCTAATCTATGCTGTCCTGCACCCCCTGTAGGGACAACCTGGAGTTGCAGAAGTTGGCTCTCCAGGACTACAGGTAAGGCTAATTTTATCTGAAAAAATAATGTTATGGCAACAGTTGATACAATTCTGTCATGCAAAACATTCAGCCCCTAGATAGCTGTGGTCCTGCTGGGGTCTTAGTAATGTACTGCTGGGGTCTTAGTAATGTACTGCTGGGGTCTTAGTAATGTACTGCTGGGATCTTAGTTATGTACTGCTGGGATCTTAGTAATGTACCCCATGTGATATGACAACAAAGGGGTTTCGGTCCCCTGTAGATCTAAGGATCTAAGGAGCATGAGGTCATGAAGTTGTAAATCGTCATCTGCTAAATTAATCCTGGACCGTACCCTCTTGAATCCTTGTATTCACTGTGGAATTTTCACTTGACATTGCTGGAGTGCGCATGAGGTAGAAACGACCAGTCACATAGATGATAGTCAGGTCTTCTCCAATAATCAACTGTTGATTAATCTCTTTCCCTGTAAAACATCTCTTACATTCAGCCACTGTTGATCTCTTCACCCCATGCTCTAGTCTTTCATACTGTTCTTTCTCTAAACCTCTTTCTTTCTCTTTCCATATTATTATTTCAATAATGATCTTTCTCTCATATTCCTGCCTTAATTTTGTGCCATTTTCACCTATTTCACAGGGTGAGGCGGGACCAAGAGGGTTCCCAGGAGTTGCAGTGAGTTTCCGTCATACTTACAAAGCTCTACATTTCAACACTGTATATTTGTGGTTAAATCTAATCTGTTTTTTCTCCAGGGACCTTCAGGAGACAGAGGGTTACCTGGACCTGTTGGCCCTGCAGGGGGAAAGGTAAAAGTCATGTTCTGGAAGCCCAACTTCTAGCTATGACATGCAATCAAGTGAAATCCATTCTGTATAAAACAATGAGAGACTGTGTTTCCTGTTCATAGGGCCCCACAGGAGAAGCTGGGCCTCCAGGGCCACAGGGGCCAATGGGCATTGGAGTAGAAGGGCCCCCTGTAAGACATTAATGTCTGTTTTTGTGTACACATGTCCCAATTAATGTTTATTTGTACTAGATGTGGACTTATATTGTTGCAAACTAATGTTTCCTATTTCCTTTTTCATCTCCAGGGTAAAGATGGTGCCTCCGGCTCTCAAGGATTGCCAGGAGCGGATGGTAGACCTGTGAGTGTGCTTGTTCACTGTCTAAAGTGTGTGTTCTTTTGTGTGGTTGTATTTGTGTGTTTGTGTGTGTTGGCGTCTGTAAATGGGAGAGATGTAAGTGTAATTTAAAGCTGGGGTTGGCAACTTTGGAGAAATAAGCTAGAATTGTATACAAGAAAACCACCCCCTATAAATCGTCCCTCCAAATGAGGCTCAGGCATGAGAGTGGGGGCAAACTGGTCCTGGAGTACCACAGCCCTGCTGGTTTTCTATTTGACCTGGTAGTTGATTCCGTTCACCTGGTGTCCCAGGTCTCATTCAGCCCCTGATTACACCAGGAGCATGTGATTAACTGGTGGTACTGGAGGACCAGGGTTGAGAACCACTGGTTTACACAAAACCCAGCTCTGCTAGCTCATTCTAGTTGCCACTGAACTATTCGCCGGCAAACAAATTAGCTACGGCAGTTGCAGAGCTATAGCTACCTAACAACAGTTGACTGACTGACCTGATGTCAGTGGCTCCTTCCTGGTGAACACGTCTTGTGCTGTGGGGAAAATAACTTGCTTCCTTACACAAGTTTATTCTAGTCCCAGTATTCAGTTTGAATTATGGCTGTTTCACATAATCTCTTCTGTGGATATATTTGTTTTCTCTCTGCAGTTTGCAGGATGGTCAGGACTAGATAAGGAGGTTTTACACTGAGCTATGTGTGTGCGTGACTGACAGGCAGGTAGGTGTGCCTCCTTACAGAGAGCTGTCCTGATTGGTTGTTAAGATTCAGGCACCCTGAGATTTTGGAGTGGATCATTACAGGCCTGGACAGTAACAGAGAGCGGATATGTTTCCCAGAGCATTTGAATTAAAGAGAATTTCACCAAATATTACCTAAATGTTTCCCAAAAACAATTGCCTACCCCAGTTTTAAGATACAACTTCAGTTGTTACCTCTATTGAGCTTCTTTGGGAATTGCCCTAGATTTAGGCATAATTTATAACAGATGTCTGCCTCGATCCATAACAGAGGCAACGTCTGCATCCATCTCGTCCTCTGTCCCCTGATCTACACTCAACGTGATGCCCTGTGAGCTTTCTTCTAGAAAAACAAAGCCA
>OMOT01027855.1:0-10536 GCA_900312575.1 Acanthochaenus luetkenii | reverse complement strand
GTGTGGCAGGTGTCATCCAGGCTTTGTTGGGATGAGGTGTGAGCATGCAGACCTGCTCGCAGTAGTAGCAACGAATCACAGACAGCAGACAGTTGCCACAGTGCTGGTGCTGTGTGTGATTGGTTGTGTTCTGATCATGCTGTTCTGCACGCTTTTGCAGTAAGTAATGTGCACGGTAATCTGGTATCTTATGATATTTCTAAGACAAAAGTTACTAATCCAATTTATGAGCCACAATCTCATTAGATTCATAGCTGAATAGCTATAGTGTTGAGGATGCCAAACGCATAGCATTATAAAACCAATACATTGCCCACAATCTGTCCTTTCTCTCCCAGTTGTTGGTGGAGGCGGGACTGCCACAGACGGCGCCATGCGCTTCACTACGTCCCAGAGAAATCCAGCAGCGTGCTGAAGGGTGGCGCATCCTTCTGGCATTCTGAAAGTGGTACTTTCTTTATGTGTCATGTCTCCTCAGTACATTTCTGTTCAAGAAGTGCATTTCTATGGTCCTGTTTGTGTGCCATTGGAAGCTGTAGGGGATCATAATGAACTCGAGAGTCTAAAGAGCAATTGCAGTCAACCGTTGTATAAGTCACCTTCCATACATCGTTATTCTGTGCTTCACACTGCGGACAAATAACTGATTGTTTTTCTTGATACAAAACGGATCAATTACTTTCTTGTGAATTTCTCTGGCAAACCTTGTTCATGATTAATGATAAAAATGATGTTAGACAAATGTCGCCATAGTTAGTACTCTCCCTACTTGTACGTTTTCTATATCATCTAGGAAAAGAGCGTGACCCACGTTTGTAGCGCAGTAGATACTTTTCTGGTGAATCTGATATATGATTCCCATCACTGCTGTATCCAATCCTTCCCTTCAGATCCCGTTCTTCATTTCCAGATTAACCATTTCACATCGGCAGATGGTTTCTCGATCTGTCCTTGTTGATTGTATTATTCTAATAGTTGAATTCCAGTTGTTGTGGTTGCAAAACAACGATAATTATAGCCGTTAAGATCTAATGGTCTTTATTAAAAACTTGCTAATTTTTTTTGTGTAATTCCCCTTTCAGTGGTTTGAGAAGACGGCTGACCGGAACATAAGCTGTGTTTGCTCCATGGGGTCCTAGTTTCCCTCATCCATCCAGTCCTCCTCAAGCCATTGCACCCAATATGGTATTCTGGTGTTTGGAAGAAGTAGACCTGGCCGGAGGCGAAGAAGCATTGTCATCAGTGTGGCCAAGGTAGGCCTACTTCATGTGGGAAGCTAAAGGTCCCATGACATTTTTCTCCACTGACTAGGACTTTTGAACTGCAGGAACCTAGGACCACTGTTTCATTTTGTGGAAATATGAGCAGAACTGTGAACGCAAACTCTTTCGACCTCTGAGGACGACGGCAAGCTGTTGCCAAATCCTATATGGGTCGTGATGACTGTTTATGACTGTCCGGGAGGACATGAGAGATGAAGATCTCCAAGGACACTAAACATCCTGAGTGGATGTGGAATAGGAAAGACATATCATTTATTTTTGGGCTGCGGGACAATCGTGTTTAATTTACTCAAGTCAGAGGACCCAATTCCTGTTTTTGTCTTTTAAATATCTTGCACACTTTCATCAGAACTGTACAAGCACTGAAGACATTTTTAAGAAGTTATGGTGGGAGAAACTGATGCTTTAAAAAGAGTTTTAGTGTCTGTTTTTAAGCAAGGAACTCACTTCACCTGACAAAACGGGGAATTGTTAACTGGACTGACTTCTAATGGATTAAGAACCGTGGATATGCTCCGACTTTCCCATCAATATGAAGCTTGCAAGGGAGGTTATGGGATTGGTGGAAAAAGGGCATCAGAAAAGGTTTCCAACATTTGTTGTGCATCACCTTTGGGGAAAGATCATGTGGGTATTATTTCAAATGATTTGACGACTCCAGTACTGAAGCTACAAATATTGGTCAGTTTTGTTATTTATTTTATTCCTGAACTGTACTTGAACATGTTCATGCATCAGAGGTTTATGATTTGCAAGCTATGTCTGTACCGACACACGTACATCTTGGGTGGCAACAGAAAAAAAGAAGGAAAAAAAAAACCATCTATTTTTTTTACGATCACATTACTTTATGGTACTTTTTGTCATTTTGCACTTCTCTGCGAGCTTGCTCACCTTTCGTAAAAACCTGCACTTCCTATACAATGTAGTCACTTGTAGTAGCACTTGAAAAGCGTCCACGTATGAGAGATGCCAAATACACTCAATTCTAACAATGCCTGAATGAGCACGTGGTTGGTTTCACAACTAGTACACATCCACCTATGCATGCATAGACTTAAATCACAGCTTGTATTTTTAAAGAAACATCAACACAGTATTTGAATGGTGGCACAAAAAAAAGAAGCTTTTTATCTCAAGAGTCGTGTTATAGCACTGCACTCGACTGTTTTGAAAGTAACCACTTTTTAAGCCTCTGAAGGCCAGTTTAAAGTCTTTTAGACAATATTAGGAAATAATTGGTGAAGGAATAACCAAAAAAAACACCAAGGATTACAAACTGACTTGGATAAGAGTGTGTGTGTGCGAGCTTTGAGAAAATATGTGAAGAGTGGAAGGAGTGTGACTACAATTACAATTACGAAACAATGTTCAGGGTATGGTGTAATGAATGTGATGTTTACATGCCAAAAGATGGTATCCTAAGGGGATGTTGCACTATTTTCTTTTACAGTATTGTATAATATTGGCATTGCAGATTATGTTGTAATATTTGTGTTAATACAGCATCATTGTGTAAATGTCAAAAACACACAGAAACATTCCTTATAATGTCATCTGGAAAAGGATGCGAGTCGCAATGAGCCGTAGCAGTTTTGGCAGCGTTGGAAGGCCTCTAATCTCTGCATGCGTTTGTTTTTCAATGAAAAATAAAATATGCGTGTGTCTGTTTTGAGATCTCCTTTTGGCTTACATCGCTTGTGTTCTTTTTATCTGCTGATTTATCCCTCGTTTGAGTCCTTGAGAGATGCAGAATTTGCCCTTCTTCGATCCATTGCGTGACACCTTTTTGAAGCGCTTTCCCCTTTTGCCCCTTCAAATACCCAGATTCTCCGAGACTCTGCCCATCTATTTTGCTCTTCCACTGAATATTTCAAGATGCAGAAATGCAAACATAAACCCCTGGACCGCAGGCACAATTGAACAACGAGCCCGACTGTTGAGTGCTTTTATAGCTGAAGGAAATGTTTCAGCCATCTTCTGCGTGGCAATTTATTGATTTGTCTGTCTGATCCCTTTTTTTGAGGTTTGCGTGTTCTCTCATCATGTACTGTGTCTCTTCTCCTCTTTCCTTTCGCTCTCTCCACGAGGAGCTTCATTTTGTATCCCAATCCCATTATGTTTGCAATTGGATTTCTGTGGAGCTCTTTAGAGCCGTCTGCCTGAGCTACTAAAGCCAGCTTTGAATAAAGCAGCTCATCTGCATGCTTCCCTGAAGATACACCGTAGCCTTTAGCATATGAAGGAGAGCAATGGAGACGAAGGTAAACACATTTCATGGAACAACATGGAAGGCTGTTCTGTGAGCCTCAGGAGATTCTCTTGCTACTCCTTCAATCTGATTTGGACAAGTGTCAATCCCTATTCCCCATAAGAGGCTGGAGCGCTCTGCTTTGAATTGCAGTGCTTCTGTTCTTTCTCCTTCGCTCCCTCTCCTGGCCCTTTTGATCCCCGGGCCAACATTCCCCGTATCTGTCTCTGACCAGATGGTTTGAAATAAGAGTATTTGGGTATTAAGGTTAAGCAATCCTGCCCACTCCCCTTGCCTTGTTCTTCTCACCCGCTAATGTCAGCACTGAAACAAATCATTAGGAACGATCGAAGCTCAGTTGCTGCAATTACTCTAACCAATTACTTTTACAACATACCGTCTCTGGCACTTCAGGTAGGTCGCTTCCAAGACCGAATCACCTGTTTGTTATTGGTTCAGGAGTGGATGTGGACATTTGGACCAATCAGGTTGTTTCTTATACGCGCAATAACGGATGGTCTCGGATCTTCTTCCTAATACAAATAGTAAAATCAACACGAAGTTGACGTTTTTATTTCCCGAAAAAGCTGAACCGGGTTTTGTTATTTTATACATTGGTAGAATCCGCTTTGTTCTCTCATTTGTGTGACTTTTGAGACCCGTTTCTCCGTGCAGAGTATGGGGAGAGAAATCAACATTATTTTAGATGATCAAGTTTTACACCCCCGAGGAACTATTGAAGATATCTCACCAATATTTGGAGTTACATCATGGCAAGGTGATCATTTAATGATGCTTTAAGTGCAAAACACAGGAATTAGCAGCTTTTAAGCAGTAGTGCCCTGCTATGTTATTTCTGGTCCAAATATACAGTATTCTGGAAACGCAGCCAAGGAAAACAAGATGGACTTTGCTGAAATGGTGTGAACAGAAGCACCACCCATCCAGGAATCATACACTGGTTACTGCCCTGAGGGTTGGTTCACTTTGGACTGCTGCAGTCTGGCCCCAGTCATGTGCAGGTTTTTTCTTTTTTACCGTGTGTGATGATAACCAAGCTTCTGATGGGCTCCTCCTGCATGGCACGAGTGGATTTATTAATATTGCACTATGACTGTTCTGTTATTTTTAACAATTATATTTAAATTATATTGGCTAATTTGTAGTTCCTATGCCAATAATAGTCTCTTACATTTTAAATAAGTATTGTGGCAACTTTTGATAACGTGCCTTTTTTGGCCTCAATGTTGTGAAAACGTCATTCTGTATATTTGTTGTGACTATTAGTGAATTAGAGAGTTTGACCCACTCACTAGCCTCATATTTTATTTGAAGATGATCTGCCACGTCTTAATTTCAGCCTCTTGTCTCATTACTGTTTAACGGGATTTCAGTTAATACGACAGTATGAAGTACATGGCCAACTCTCTGAATGACCAGATATGTAAGGCCTGGGAAAGTGTCACAGTGCTGGATCATAACCCTTCAATCACTACTGCTCAAATTGCAAAAGGTCAGATTAACACTGGGATTCACACATTTTGCATTTGTCAAAATTATACTAAAGTAATCCCTTTTATATTTTGCACATGGTGGAGTGTTTAATGTTTAGTCAATCAGAGCCAATCACGTGTTCCACACTGTGCCAGACTACTGTAGGCTAAAAAACATTCTACATCTTCATTCTCATTGAGATGCACCGAAATGCAAGAAGCTCCATTTTGGCCATAGCAGAATGTTTGAGAAATATGAAGTCTGGTTTGTTTATGCTGATGGACAATCTATTTAAAGTTTTGTGACAAATAGACTTTAAATGACCAATAAATCTGCCTCAATACTTTACATTTGAGACTTCCTATGGTTTGAAAAAACACCCATAATCAAAAAAATACTATCTATACATTTGCCTCATAAGCATTATGTCAATTGATGTGAAATCCATATTACATAGCAGTACATAAGTCACAGAAGAGCATGACAGTCAATCATTTTATTTATTATTAACAGCACCTTGGGCATAGGCTCATTTCTGCTATAAACATTCTGTGGTTCAACAGATCCTCAATTCTAACTTCATTGTTTTGCTCTGATTCTGTCTGGACAGAGTACAGCATCTTCGACCACTAGTGTTGGAGCTCAATACCTGCCATCTCCACAATTATTCTGTGAAAACATTAGTGACAAATGGCAAAACAATGTGAACAAAGTGGGTTGCATCGTTTGTCACCACAAAATAATTGAATCAATTTTGGTCAGGTCAAAATTGAAGCAGAACATATTTGTGAAAGCAAGTCCAGAAATTTGATTTTAATAAATATATATGACTTTACAGCTTATAAATATAATATACATTTTCTATGTTCCCTCTTTTATATTGCTTCCTTTATTGTTTATATTGCAATGGTGTTATTGTGATCCTGTTTTACTTTTAATGCAAAGCACCTTGCAATTCTATTCCTATAAGGGCTACATTAGTATTAGCATTATAAATAGTATTTTAAAATACCAACTTTTGCTCCCTGTCTCAAGACATTTACTTATGTCAACAGATGAAGAAAGTCAATGAGGCAGTTTCCTAAACCAGACAATAAGTACATATTTCCTTGCTCCCAAATAGTTTGCAGGAAAAGTGCAGGGTGATTAAATATATTATACAGATCACGAGAACGACAATGAACAGAAAACAAAATTCAGGATACGATTCTGGATATTCACTATAAATTCCTGTTAGGAGTCTTAAATCTATTAAACATGTGATAATGTGGTTGAGCACAACGTGGCACATCCTAGAAATAACATGTAACCACAGTTTGGTTGAGTGGCTGTGCACTTGACCTTTAAACCCCGGTATCAGTCCATGTGCTGCTGAAGCCGTGATGGAAGCTCATCTAGGGAGCCGAGTCGATGCTCTCGGGGAACGTCAGGCGTGTGATGCTTGTTGCGTCTGTGTAAAAGGTACCCATGGAGGCCCATAGACCGAGAGGTAAGGTAATCATTGACATAGTGGTCCCCAATATGAGCTACATTAGAAGCTGGTACACCACATTTCTGTAGTGCCTGCTCAAAGATGGCTGGGTTGGGCTTGGCTACACCCGCTTCCTCTGATGTTACCAGAAAGCTGAAGTGAGACAGCAGGCCACAGACACGTAAAATCCCTTCTAGGCGGCTATCGAAGTTGGACACCACACCCAACTTCAGTCCAAGAGCAGAACAACTCTCAAGGGCCTTCTGTGAGTCTGGAAACACCTTAAAAACAAGGGACATAATACAATTTAAGTTGCCATTTTCACAGTTACTTGAAAGTCCACTATTGTAAACGGTGACGGCGCAAACAAACATATTATCATGACCAGTTTTCACAGCCATAATGTTGTGTGCTAAAATCAGCAGGAAAGCTGGTGGTGATCCCCAGGACAGCTAAAGTTGGCAGTTGAATGCTCTCGAATGTGTCTGAAGGTGTGCTGTGAAAATATTCTACCAAAGTGAAATATTCCTTTACAGCACAATCTTTTAAAATAGATCCATTATGGCTATGTGAAAGGTCCAGTGTTAACAATCCAAACATAATAAATACCTTTTACAGATATACATAATACTATGCTTACACGGTCTCTGTATAAAAAGCTCCGTCAGTTGATGATTGTGAACAATTTGCTTAAGACTTGAAATTTGTGATCTTTTATTTGTAATACGATTAAGAAGTCTGCCTGCAACTTGGCGAGTAAAATAAGTAAAACCAAGTTTTAGACCCTGTCTGGGGAAAAAAGAGGCACAACTCATTCCGAGTGTGCCACATCAGAATCATTTGTCATTTACCTCCCAGTTCTCTGGATTGCAGAAGTTGTGATAAAGGTTGTGGGCCATTGTATTTAGCAGGGCTGGTTCCTGTACCCTGCACTGGGAGAAAGTGTCCCGCACCACCCCCATCCACCAGGCCCGTCCATCCAGGCCCTGAGTGATGCCGTAATTTGGGTAACGGCTGGAATAGCGGCGATAGGCCTGGCGGAAGGCGGCATCGACCTCCGCAGGACTGAGGCTCAAGCCCATTCGCTCAGCCTCCTTACAATACTGCTCCCCCACAGACGCGCGCACCTTCAAGAGGGTATCTTTCACATCCCATAGCACCCACTGCAAAGGACCACGCATTACACCTGCACAAATAAAACCACAGACAGTAGACAGCTTTGGTACATTTGTGAAAGCCACAGAACTGAATTGAATAGAACGGACATCCCCATTCAAATCGATGTTTCAGGATGGTCGGAGTCCCTCACTCCCACCATCAGCAAGTCATTGAAGGAGGCTGTTTATGGATTGTTGGACTAATTTTGGTTTAATCGCGTTATACTACTGTTGGTAAGTCATCACATTGTATTACTTAAACCAGTGGTTCTCACACCTGGTCTTCCAGCACCACAGCCCTGCTGGTTTTCTATTTCACCTGGTAGTTGATTACGTTCACCTGGTGTCCCAGGTCTCGTTCAGAACCTGATTACACCGGGTGAATGGAATTGACTAGCTGGTAAATGCCATAGGTGACATTTTATGGTGCACTAGTCAAATGACCACAGCAAACAGTGTGATGACTGGTCTATCCATTCAAGTTCTGTGGTGAAAGCAAAGTGAGAAAAATCATCAGCTCACTCTTTAACCTGTAATGAACTTTAAAAATGTCTGACCCTCCTCTGCTTGTTATGTCACTCATGTGGAGTCAAGATAGTTTACCCTCTTGTACTGAACATTATTGTCTCCTGTAACCAAACAAGAGACAGTCCTGTTCCTGATCTGTAATGTCACACCGATACACACGGAGGTGGAGACTGTTGGTGTACAGGGTGATTTTCTGAGAGACTAGGGCACAATCTGGTTCAGCACATATTAACAGTGCTACAGTGGTTCCTTGTAGGTTCAGGAGTTTGAGTCCACAAAGTATGTCAACAGTTCATTGTTAATGAAGCAGCTCCATTTAAAAACAACACGAAACACACATGTTCAGATGAAGTACATTTGATAACTATACCAAACGGTAAATAAATAATCACAAGTCGTTAATTTGTTAGTTACCTACTTATTTTTGGCTGGAGCCTATCCCAGCATGCATTGGGCGGACAATTTTAAAAAAAAAGACCCCTCTAAATCACATAAGATACTCGACGAGTACGAAGATATGATGCAAAAAGTGTGTTTGGTTTACCGATTATCTAAGTTACTGATGCGCGGTTTGAGTGAGCCATGTTACTTTCTGTTAGAAATAAGTTACTGGTGTCTAGCTACCAGTGAGCCAGACAGCAGCTAGCTACATATTGCCGAGGAAGGTTAATGTTTGAAACGATCTTGACGCTGACTACCTGCACACATGCTCGTCACGGTGGCTGCGTTTCAAACATTAACATTAGCTTGGTGGTGACGGTGTACAGTAACGTTAAGTTACTTATTCCAGCCCTTGGTTACTACCAGATCAAATTGGGAAACGACATCTAACTATATCGGGTCATGTGCAGCTAGCCAAAAACGGCCCCTATCTCTCGCGAGAGTGCGTGAGCGTTTACAATTTATTAAAAAATATATGCTGAGAAAACACTACAGTCATTGGCTCTATATATATGTACATTACCTGTGCAGAGCGGAATGTAGCTTCCACGGCGTGACGTCTTCTGTGTGCGCCCCGCATAACCAAGCCAAAGCCAACTGTAGTTTAGTTCAACCTGCGACTGTTCTGTCATTCAACAGCGCCGCTTGCTTGTAGAGCCGCTCCCGTACAGCAGGTGGCAGTGTTGAAGAGGTAGCGGCATAGAGAGTGCTACATCTACGCATGCGCACAAGTCTCAAGCGCGATAAACCCAATTTTGAGAGCTGACCTTTACGTTAAGCCTGTTTTCGTCTAGTTTGTCTTGGATGTTCTAACGTTGCCAGCGTGTTAACCGTGTGGCCATTGGGCAGGTGAAGCTATATATGACTGAAATGTCTCGGCCGATGTAGCCAGCAAACCCAGCTGATACTCCCAACACAATGGCAACTCCATCTATTCGAATGTTTCGTAGGGTAGAGGGGCTGTTCTGTGTCTATAAACCAGCCGGTGTCCATTGGAAACACGTCCGAGACGGGATAGAGACAAGTCTTCTCAAAGGTGAGGCGACCTTTCTCACACGGCTCGGTCCGTGCGGTGTGTATCAAGTGGGGCAGACTTCAGCGAAGCTGTGTCGCCAACGTGCGGGTCGGTATTTAACGTAAATTGTGCAGCTTGAACGTCACACGGGCCAACAACACTTGACGTTAGCTTTAAACCTGGGGAACCCCACGAATGGTTGACCTCTGTGTATCACCTCACCAGGTATCAACGCTCCCCCGACGCAACCTCTTCCCCAGGTGGTCCGGTTCCTGGCAGACCCGGGTGGGAAGGACGGACCCAGTGAGCTCACCCTCTCTGCGGCCTCTGTGCCCGTGTTGGCCAACCATCCTCTGGGTATGCTACAGCTCCAGCTCCTCTCTCACCAGGTTGTCACTGGTGCCCTTTATCAGCATCAGTCTAATCCAGGGGTCTCAAACTCAATTTACATGGAGGCCGCTGGAGGTAGAGTCTGGGTGAGGCTCGGCCGCATCAAGAATTCCACCAAAAAAGGGTTTCAAGTATTCCCAAAAAAATACAACTGATCCAATCTTCTCAATCTTTACTAATAACAAGTCAGAACATGCAGAACATGAACGGTTCTTCAGAACATAGGCTTCTCTTACTTCCTCCTACTCCTTGCTGCCAGAGACTTGGCAGCGCTTCCTCTCACACAGCTGAGCCACATTTGGCTTGAGGGAGGAAGCAACTGAGACCCTCAGTATGGCTTTAAGATGCTCATCTTTAAGTTTGGACCTGAACTTTGACTTATTAAAGTTCATTGTGGAGAAGAGCTTTTCACACAGATAGGTGCTGCCAAAAAGGCACATGATCCGCTTGAACATCCTTGAAAGCTCAGGTAGGGATGGGTATCGTTAGAATCTTATTGATACTAC
>OMOT01027854.1:0-10727 GCA_900312575.1 Acanthochaenus luetkenii | reverse complement strand
AGGACTCTCCTGCCACTGGGGGCACTGTGAGCCAAAACGCAACACTTCGGCCTAATGGGGTGATACGTCACGTATTGCTGATGTTGCGCCTGTTGTTACACGTACGAAACATGAGCTCAATATTGAGTTCCCGGCCACACCTACCTCCTTAAATTATTGGGGTTTTTTGTTAGGGTAGAGCAGTAATACAAATGTTCTAACAATTGCCAATAACTAGTTTCCACTATATAAGTAACCAAAAACACTTGTACGCCGTTTTTGGATAAATCAAAAGGATTCAAAGTTCATAATGAATATGATAGGCCTCTTAAAAAGTTGGTTACCTTTCAAACTTGCATGTAATTGTCATTGTCTGTAGATTTGTTATCCGATTCAACACAAAATACACAGATCAATAGCAGACAAGTGTCTGCATGTGGTACATTTATAACATAATAGCTTATTTATTGCACGTGGCAGTTCGAACCAGACGTCTTTATTCTACATGGACACAATAACATAATTCCTGCCCCACTTCAATTGTCCCAATAGAACAAAAACAGAATAGGCCTTATCGAAACTCAAGAGATGTCACTCTCCACACCAAGTTCGTAGGATCGAATCATGTTTATTAATGTGTTCAGGAAATCCCCACAGAAACAGTTTGCAGGGGAACATACAGATTTACAATCATTCTTGACAGAAGTGCCAGCTTAACCCCCACGGTTCCACACTGAGGACTCCTGCTGAAGCTCATGACCAGTTAACCACGCACCCATCCCCCCTAACAGGTCCACCTCCAGTCCCTTCAGCTGCTACCAGTACTTGTTTTGTTGGTCTTTAGTAACTCAATCAGCATACAGTGCTGTAATGTGTACAGTAGCCTGTTAGCACCCAGACATTTGAGCTAGGCTTTCTTCCTTCATATGCCTGGAGCGTTTACAGTTAAGAGCCTTCATATTTGGTGCTTTTCCTTCATCCCAACCAGGAAATTAGACAGCTGGATGCTTACAGCATTTGTTGCCAATGTATTACTGCCAACCTTTAGCGACACTTATCTCTTGAAACATCTGCGGTTTAGGCCCTCAAGGATACACTACTTTCATATACAGGATTTGTCATACGGCTCAAATGCATTTGGTTCAGTCATGGTACAAATAGAAATGCTCAAACTAAATACAGAAAAACAACATATGTAACATTTCTTAAAGGAATTGCGTTTGAAGCTTTGAATGCAAGAGGACACCTATTTCAAGTTACCAGTTGAAACCACCATATTTTTTTAAACGCTCAACACTATGTATTGGTGACCTTCAGTGCAGGAGCATTTTCAGAATAATTAATTATAATGAAGATCCTCACACAAAATCAAATTAAATTTGGGGAGTTGTGTCAGCTACAAAAAATTGAAATGACAGAAAAATTGCATATACTTTTAAGATTCTAATTTCAAAGGGAATTTTTAAGAATTCAACCGAAAGATTGTTGGCTTGCCTTGTGCTTCATGGTCTCGCTCATTGGGGGAGAAAGGTAGTGTTCATTGGAGAACCATTGCTAAGAATAATCTGTTATATTCCAATATAATAATAAAACAAACAGCATGATTTTCAGATGACAAGAATGATCGAGGATGGATGTTTTTTTTTCATCTTCTTTTTGATTTGCTTCAACCTGATACAGGTTACGATGCAATTTACTGAATCTCTTTTACAGGTGGGTTGAGGTTCCAAAACCAAACGGGTTAAAATTAACATCATAGTATTCAACATTGGGTGAACATGTCTAGTTAACACAGATATATACTATAGAGAGGGAAGGAGAGCTTGCACCCTTGCTCTTTCTTTGCCTTATGAAAACCATGCTTCCTGTGGAGAGTAAGAGTGGGGAGAAGGGGGGCCGTGCAAGACTGAGAGTGGGGCTAGACTGAGTGGGATAGGAACTTGAGTTTGGTGGATGGAGGAGGGGCTTGAAGAGCCAGACCACTGTTTCCACAGGAGGTGTGTAAAAGGCACGCCAGGGTTACTCCCAATCCCAGCCAATGGACACAGAGACGCCTTCACACCCACACACACTCACTGAACACGCACACACACGGTACACACACACCCACACGCACACACACACAAGCAGCACAGGCTAGAGCCCCATGAGTACTGACAAGAGAGGATGGGAGAAGGCAGAAGGGAAAAGGTAGGGAATGGAGGATGTTCTTGGAAGAAAAAGCTGGGGTTGAAGATGAGGTCAGATGGGAGCGAAAGGGCCTGGATCCGGTGCTGCCACTGTGTTGAAACAGAAAAAAATAAACGACAAACAAAAATCAAAACTGGTGGAATGAATCATTTCTGGTTCTTAAGTTGGTTGGAGAGCCAGTCCAGGCCCTCATACAAGCCATCCCCACTGGTGGCGCAGGTGGCCTGGATGTACCAGCTGCGCTGACGAAGGGCGTGCAAGCCCAGCTTGTCTGTGATCTCTGCAGCGTTCATAGCGTTGGGGAGGTCCTGGGAAAAGAGGGTAATAATCCATAACATGAAAGATGTAAGACAAAGGGTTTCACTGATCTACACATTTTATTTAAATTGTGTACAAAAAGAGGAAAACAGCACAGTATGTCATGATGCAATGTCAACTCAAACAGGTTACTAATGCAGACATCCCTACATCTTCTCATAATCTAAAGTAAAGCCAATGAAAAGCTAAGATCCTCAATCCTAGTTTTATAGTTCAAACAAACGACTGAATATTTTGTCAAAAACTGAAACGTAAGCTCACCTGTTTATTCGCAAAAACAAGCAACACAGCATCTCTGAGCTCATCCTCAGCAAGCATTCTTGACAGCTCCTCCCTTGCCTCGTTCACTCTCTCCCTGTCATTGCTGTCCACCACAAAGATAAGCCCTGCATACAAAATGCATGATTACACAGTTACTGAACAATGGATGGATATGACAGCACTGTTTCCCATAGGTTTTCAATGTACTTGGTCGGTGGGGAATGTGGTGCAAGTAGATATACCATGCTCAAAGCCATACTCTATAGTAGAATAATACAAATGCTCTACAGCCATATTATGACTTCCAACACAGAAACCAAGGCATTTCCTTTCCCAGATAAAAAGCGGTAATTTTGTTCCACTAATCACAAATGGTTCCTACTGCTTACTTGACCTCAAACTAATATCCATGCCATTTCATGGATCAGTGCAGTTCAAATCTTGTTGATTCCAATGTGGCCTGAAATTCTCCCACCTAAAAATGTCTTGGTAAAATACAATGTAAAAAACAAATCTGAGAAGGCATATGTCCATTGAATCTGAGGTGCATACTAAATGCTACGACTGAAACCAGGCTAAATCGTTTGGCTGTCAACTCAACTTGTAACCACAAACCCTTGAAGACTACGCTAATAAACTGGACACTCAAAAATGCTGAGTAATATGAGGTCATTTGTCAGGTGAAAGCTAGCCCTTTCTGTGAGTTGGCTGAACACAACCAAACGTTGTACACATTAAACTGGAAAACACTTGCATTCATGTGATATGGAAAAGACACACGCTCAGCTATCAGGTTGTAATGAAGACAATATCAATAGTGGGCTTGCCTATAGCTAGAATTAACTAAATGTATAACTTTCATTACTCAAGATTTTTTTTGGAATTATTACCGTTAAAAATCCATGGCAGGACAACCATTTGATGGATTCTTGAGCATTTAATTGCAATTGCATTGTTTGGTGTACATCAGACTCAAAATGGAGCACTCACAAGTGTAAAAATGTTGATCATAGGGCACCCCCTTTTTTTTTTATCACTGTGTTTGACAGATTCAAATGCAGTTTCCATGTGTTGCTTGAGCTGTAAAGTCACTGACAACCATTCCTATAATGACATAAATGAAGCATAAAACTCACTGTGAAAAAGCAAGTGTCTGTAGTACACGGGCGCCTGTCTCCCTCCCCTTTCAACTGTTTTTTTTTTTTTAAACGTTTTGGTCATTTTTGCCTTTATTCAACAGCTCAAAATTAAGAGACAGTAAGGATGGGGACAGATAGGTGACAAGGGTCCCACGGGTGTGACAAGGGTCCCAGGGTAGATTGAAACCTAGGACGTAGCAATTACATGCTACACACCTTAGCCAACTGAGCCACCATGACCCCCCGCCCCACACAATAAAACCACTGAGAATTAAATGGTGAATGAGTCACTGGTTCACAAGCTTTAAGATAATATTTTATGCACCAATGATGCCACCTATGGGCAATAATGCTAGCTGACACTTCTGCCAGTTAAGGTAAGTCCCCCTCACCTTGAGTGTTCTGGAAGTAGTGGCGCCACAATGGCCTGATTTTGTCCTGACCGCCCACGTCCCACACTGTGAAGCTGATGTTCTTGTACTCTACTGTTTCAACATTAAAACCTGGACAAAACAGACGAAACACAGGTGAATCAGTAATTGACTACATACTTTGCACAAACACTTCACACACTTAAGATTTATACAGACCCAGACCACAGTCCATGCCAAGATTCACTTGGCAGGAACTTGCAGAGCTAGATGAGGAGGATTCCGTTACCAGGTAGCCATCATTAAAACGTGACTGAGGCCAGCTGAGGCCTATGGTACATTCAACTAAATTGACTTAAAGCTCTATTTCGGTGTGACTGTTGGAGCCTTATAAAATGAATAAACAGTAAGAAATAAACAGTGTAAATACAACCAAACAAATACAACTGTAAAGTTAGCCAAAGTGGATAGTCATTATACAGACGTCCTTACCAATGGTGGGAATGGTGGTGACTATCTCTCCAAGTTTGAGTTTGTATAGGATGGTCGTTTTGCCAGCAGCATCTAGACCGACCATGAGAATCCTCATCTCTTTCTTGCCAAACAGGCCCTTGAATAAGGTTGCAAACATATTCCCCATGGTGACGAATCTGTCCACAGAGGGAGGGAGACAGGGTTAGAAGAGAGCAACATCTATAGTGTTTCAGGAGGGAAGATAAACGTGTATTGTCAACATTAATAGACACCATCAAAAATGAATTCTACCACTATCAATTATGTAGACGGAATGCTAATTAGGTTAAGAAATAGACTATTCAGCCTGACAGCATTGACAAATGAACAAAACAAGTTGGTGATAACAGAGCATCTTGTGAACGCAAGAATTGGGGATATGGCTAACTGCCGTTGCACAAAACGTAACATCTGTAGAGGAAGGGAATTGAAGGCAGCATTGCAGTGTCGTGCTAGATGGTTAAACGTTACTGTCTATCAGCGTTTCGTTTGGGATACGTGAAAGCATTCCGTCACGTCAGCGTTAACTATCATCAACGTTTTCCTGCATGCATTTAATTGCCTATCTAGCTGGTAAACGTTACATTGGGAGTCAGATAGTAGTAAAATAATAATAACAGCTAATCACCTGATAAGGAGGGCCTGTTCTGGCTGGCTAGCTCCATCTCTTAACAGCAGCAAGGTGATGTGGGAACTGTCACAAGACGCTAGCTAGCTAACACCTCGACCTTTACAAAGGGCCAATTCACAAACAATCTAGCTAACGTTACAGCTGGTCTAGGTAGGGCCAAAGGATAATAGCGTGGAAAATATGGCGAATTATTATTTTAAGAGGATAAATAAAGCTAGCTGGTGTTTCGCCGGCTACCACAACTCAAAGCAGCTTAGTGTTACTAAGGGCGGATGCATCGTAGCAAGCCAACACCTATTAGCTAGCTCGCTTACGCTAGCTTGCTGCTAGCAGGCGATTCAATCTCGCGAAACCCATCTGACGCCTTATCACCGCCGTTTTGAAAACAAGACGATACATTTGTAGCAGAATATGTTGCGTGAAACAGTCGATTAACTCAATGTCCAATAATCGGTAACATCTACAATGACATACCTTGGATCAGTCTACAAACGGTACTGTTTTATCTAGCTAGCTTGCTAACGTACCATTAGCTTAAATGCCGCGTCAGTGTAGATAGGAAACTGTGACGTCATTTCGATAATAAGCAACGAATAAACAAGACGTTTGTATGTGGCAATCGTCAGTTCTAATAATACACCTTTTCTTGTTCAAACAACCACGACATTTGTTCTGATTATTACCTTAGAAAGACAGCTTCTCGATCTTTCTGTTCTCTTTCACCGTCACTCCAAAATGGCGTCTTGCGCAACCAGGGAGACACCGGCGTACGGTCACTTCCCACTATCAAGTCTTATCCAATCACATCACCTACAGTGTAAAAAGCGCCCCGCCTCTTTTATGCTATTGTCCTATCGCACGATCAACAGATTTCTATGCACAAATGTGAAGGAAGTGAACCGCATGAAAGTTTCAGTTACAGCCATTCACTTAAAAGCAAAAGTGGATAACGCCAGACTGATAGTATTTCGTAAACCTACACATAGCAACCTCTTTAGCTATGCCATATGCGTCTCCTGGGTTGTGATGTTGTTTAGTGAAGGAAAGGAGCTGGTTCTGACGGGTCAAGCGGTCAGAATTAGCTATTGGGCCTCCTGAAGGTTTTGTGGGCCTAATTTAATATAATACCTGTGATGGGAGGCGCCCACTTGATTGACCCTAATGACCCTAATGACAACACCCCCTTACATACATACAGGTTGACAATATAATCTATGATAGTACAAGCAGGGGTTAAATCGGGATAAATGCACTGTACCCAGCATCTGCACATACTGTCATGTAATCAGTTTTTAAACACTCAACTCTGTTCGGGCTAGATAGTTCTATACGTATGTATACCTATTTATACTCTGGAATATGCTCTGGTACAATATTCTCTAGACCTGTATATGCCTATTATGTGAATGTGGAAAGGACACCGCGTTTTAACATTTCTCTCACTTCTGAACCGAACTACTGGTTGCCACAGAGCTGGTAAACAAATGCTGCTCAAAATAAGAGTAACGTCGTCAAAACCCATCACTACATCCCTGTTGTGAGAGGTGGATCAGGTAAAGCTGACCAACTGGGGAAAGTGACCTGTGATTACAGAAAAACACTGAAGGGCAGTTCATCAGTGGCCCAGGTTCCCTACAGGGAAAATATATATTTGAGGTCCTGAATAGTTTGACCTGGATTTTTACAGCTGCTTCAACTGTTATTTTATCGTAGAAATATTAGGAAACCATAAAGATAATCAAAAACTCTTGGTTTAATGGACAACACAACACAAATACCACTTTGCAGCTTCAGTTTCTCAGGACTGCATCGTTGTAGAGGTTGACCAGTTGCCAAAGGACACCAGAAGTCATTCTACACTGAAAGATTAAGAAGTAACACTCATGACCCCGACACTGTTGTGTAATATCCAATCTGTCCTATGTTGTGTACTGTATTCTTGTTTTGCATTAATAGTCCCTTTTCCTAAAATGTGGCTTACCCAGGCAAAGCTCAAATTGCACTGACGAATTGGGGACCGTACAGCAACAACTCAAACTCTACTCTGCAGACATACATTGAGTTATACGAGAGATTGCTACATCAGCTTGTGTGTATTGGTAAATGGGTCAGTCCGAAAATGTTCCCTACTGCACCACCTTGCCTCCTACCTGAAGTAAGCTGGAGGAGACAGGGAATGAAGGGAGGTGAAAAGAAAAGAAGGAGAGGAGGCAGAAGAGAAGAGAACAGCTTCTTTGCGTATGAGGACAGTCATTTATTACGATATAAAATGTCAAAGTCTTTCAAGTAATTGAATCTTGAGGCCTTGTGTGCGTTTCGGCAATCATTCAGTGATGTTTTAAGAAGCTTCTCTCATCCTAAGTCCTATTAGAACACCAGGTAACATGCCAGCACGAACACTAGTTTCCAGGTCACGGAGGAAAGGAAAAGGTATCCTGAGAATTGGACATGTTACTTGAACTGCCTCCTTTGCCCGAAATAAAAACGGTGCATGGACCTGAATATGTGGGTTAGAGCAAGATACACACAAAAAAATTACAACAAATTGAAAGACTAATGTAGTAAAATCACCTTAACAATGACATCCTGTGATATTTGATTACAGAAATACATGCAGTTGACTAACCTCAAATTCCTACCAAAAGTATTGGCCATCCAACACCTGACACTCGATCATGCCAACGATACAACATCCTCAGAACAAACACGTAAGCATTTCTCTGACAACATGGCCTTAGAGCAAACAAGAGGGAAACCCCATGCCTAAGTTAGTACACACAAAAAAACACAAAAATGAACAAAAATTGTTATCTCATTCCCGAAGTTCCAGCCTGCCATCCTTGATCCTCCAGCTCCAGAGCTGGCATCTGTCAGGGGCAGGGACACAGCGGAGCCATAGACCAGACTCCTGGATCTCTTGCTGGAAGGACACCACCTTCCTGTCCAGGGTCTCCAAGCTGAAGGCTTTCACTGAGATCTAGAACGTCAATCATCAAATCAGACACACGCTGTAGTGGAGTGATGTGAATTCACGTTGCGTATACTTGAATGCCATCCCAAGCAGTTTTTGACATCAATCAATCGTCTCTTACCTGATCGCTAATTCCTATAGCAACATGGCCCACTTTGACCCGCCGACGCTCACGGATCCTCAGACACTCTCCGTGGATGTTCTCAATCCAGATGTCAACACCTGGAGTGGCAGAGCACTAAACAGTGATGCCAACGCTAGTCAACTACCATGTAGTTTACTGGGCAGGAGCCAATGATCCACGAGGAATAGATGCCTGCAATCTTACCTTCGAAGCAGTAGGAGGATGGCTGATTTGCTGAGACCAACCACTCCAGGTGACCATCTGTCTGGCTGTTGTAGGAGGAGAAGACTCCAGAGCTGAGATCATCAGACCAACGATCAGAGTCCTTGGAAATGGAAAGAAATTCCTTTTGGTCTGCTGCAGGGTTTAGTAGTTTCGAGCGTACACACACACACACACACACACACACACACACACACACACACACACACCTTGTCTGAGGCATCTATCTGGGATGTGTCTGAGCAGCTGTAGCAGGACGGAGGGTGATCTCGGGGCTCTGGGGAGGAGCTCTGGATCGTGTCGCCTACAGCTACACCTAGTGAGAGACGACATATTGGCAATTTCTCTTAGAACCAAACAAGTGTTCCGTTAGCTATTGTGGCCAAGCTCTCCCTTCCCGTTAAATACCGCTGTTGTCATGTGAAAAGCACGTAACTCCAATTTGGGTGACTTTCACGTTTTCACGTCAATTGATGGATTACGTGGTCTTCTATGGGTTGAGAAGATTCTACCATTATTAGGGTATATGTATCGTAGCTCCTGAATGTTGGCATTGTGGAGATACTGTACAGGTTTTTCACCCGACAGCAACAGCATGCAACAGAGTGGAAAGGTTGGTCACCCTAACCCTGAACTAGACGCCACAGTCACCGTTTTAACTTGTGAAAATGATTTCTGATATGTATCCATTCAAGAGATGAGGAAAATGTCACATCAGAAGGGTGTTGCCCATAAGAGCCGTCATGTCTTTGAAAAACGGAGCTTTTCGGACTTACCGTCTCGGAGGTATTCCAGTTCTGGTTCTGATCCCCATGAATGGCCAGTGGTCTTTTGGCCTTTACGCAGCAAAGGGAAATGGGCTTGGAGCGCACAGAAATATTCTGTGGACAAGGAAGGGTCCCACTCTTCCTCCTCCTCCTCTTCCTCCTCCCAATCCCCCTCATAGGCCCTGTCATTTTTCAGCCACGCTCCCTTTTTCTGAGAATATTCCTCCTCTCCCATATATATATCCACCTCAGAATCGGACCCCGTTTCCCAGTCTTTGTCATCTGCAACGTAATCATCCCGCAGCGATTGTGGCTGGGATTCCCACTCCCCAGTCAGGGAATCTGTCTCCACTTCAGAGTCTAATTCTGAGACGTCCTCCTCCCAGTCACCGCTGTCCTCGTCCACCGCCCTCGTTCTCCAGGGGCTCACCCAGTGCATCGTGGGTGCAGAGCTGGCAGCTGGTGCTGGCTTAGCAGGGGTCGAGGGGGCCCCAGGGGACAAAGTGCGGGGTATGTCTCCATTCTGGCTCTTACCACGATCCACTTTCTCACAGTCACCTTTGATGGACCAGCAACTGACACCTCCAACTGTGGAGCAAAAGTTTACCGTCAATGCGCCAAAGAACACAACAGCAGTGACTGCTTGTGTAGCTGCACTAGTAATGTGTGAGGAAACGAGGTCAAACCCGTTCGACGCGTGGTGGAATATGGATAGTGCGTGAAGCATAAGGCCGATAACGACAACCTGCTCTGAGGGCCTTGGTGGTCTTCTTCCGGAGCCCCCTGGCCGACGCGCGTCTGTCGGGATCCTTCTGGAGGCCGGCCCGGAACACTTTGGCGGTGAAATGGTTACAGTTGGAGGGCACCTCCCATAGAGGTGGAGGCTCATTGACAATCTGACAAACAGATGAATAAGAAATGTCAGGATATGTATATGCTGCTCTGTTGAATAGCGTGTAGCCTATACGCTTGGGATTGGGAGGAGATCTGTCAATTCAGGGTTTGACATTAAAATAGCCCCTAGTGTGTCTACATGTACAATGACCTACTGTACTACTACATTGCTCTTTATTTAAATATATTTGTATTTTTCACAGGGTCTTAATATGACGCCTTTGTGCTAATGATGATTTTCCCAGGAGGGAAAAAGAGGAGACTCTGACCTTGAGACACAGTGGATGGGAATAGTAGCGTATCCAGGGGTGGCATCCATTGAGCATGTGCAGTAGCATGCAGCAGCT
>OMOT01027853.1:0-14886 GCA_900312575.1 Acanthochaenus luetkenii | reverse complement strand
CCCCCCCCCTCATTCTGAAGTAAGGCTATTTTACATAAAGGCGAAGGTTAAGTTGGCCCCAAGACATCAACCCCTGAGTTCTGTCCACTTTCACCAAATCTACTGTCTGAATGTTATGGACAGCACCTCCTTCATGGAACTAGTGCCATATCATTTAGTTCTGTTGGCCCAGTCTGTCTGGCGCTTTCCGTCAGCCTACCGTCTTTTGGGCTGACCCCGGCGACCTTTCTACTCCTTCCGAGCTGGTCCGAGTGTCTGGCCGAGCCATCGGGGCCTGAAGCATCTGGCCCCCATGCTTGGGGAGACGAGACATGGTGTCCGCTTGGTGCCTGTCAGCCAAAGAGTGTAAACTATATTTTATACAGCCAACTTGCCATGGGCTCAAGTGCCCAACCTTCATTGTGCGTAGTGTGCTGGCGTCCATGATTATCTTGGTTCTGGACCTGAACCGTCTCTCTGCTCTGTGCCTTAGTCCTTCATACGTTGAATATGTAACTGGGTGAAGAGGGTTTTGATATGGTGGAGAAAGTTCCGATGTAGCCATTATCTCGCTCCGAGACTCATTACAGTCACGTTATCCTGTGCACGTTTATCCCTTATATGGATCGTGCGACCCAGTGCACAGCTGCGGTGTCTTAAACATGTAGCCAGGTGGCGCCACGTCCCCGTACGATATTTAACTGGATGGAAAGATTTGTTTTACTTGGATAACAACGACCTTCCCTTTTATAGTTGGCCTCTCTTGGCATCACACTGTGGCTTCCGGAGTGTAATACAGAAAAACTCCCGGTTGCAGCCACAGGGTGGTGCTGAGAACATCCTAGACGTGTTCCTGTTTGAGTGGTGATCTGGTGAAGTGACTTGGGCCTCCTCCATTTTTTATATTGAAAAAAACAAAAGCCCACAGATGGGAGCAAAAGTTGTCTGGTGTTGTACAGAGAAACCAGCCTGTTTACATGCTGCCTCGTGGGCTTTGGAGGAGCCCTTTTGTTTTCACCATGTTCAGTCATTCAATTCTGTCAGTCCAGTTACTGAAATGATAAAAGTGCCTTTTCTAATTGTCTGCCCTTCCCGTCTCCCCTGCCGTCACCCGCCTCCTCCCCCGTTTACCTGACCTGTGAACTACAGTAGCTACATGACCGTCAAACTCCTGAACACCTCGTTTCTTTACTGTCCTACCTGGTCAGTGTTTGAATAAAGATTCTACACCTAAGTTGCAAATTGTCCCTGTTCAATAATTACATCACATGTCTTTTGATTTGTTTGTCTGTTTCCCACAAAGCTTCTTATTTGTGTAACCCTTATTAATGAAGCGTACGCGGTAGTTAAATGATCATAGGGCTCTTCAACAATGCTTTGGGCTTGGTAGCCACGACCCATCACATTATTTGCCCATGTATGTGTGTAATGTCAGAGTTAGGGCCAAGTCATTTTATTCTTCAGGTCCTATTATAGATTTCACCAGATTTTTTTGCTTCCAATATGTCAAAGGCCTCAACAACAAATTAGTACAACTATTTAAAGTGATCACTTTTGTCTTTGGGTCTTGAAACAACCGATGTGGCAATGTACAGATGAGAGAGAATGTCCTCGCAGAAATGAACATGGAAGCCAGAAGTAGCTGATTTTTCACCGACTATAATCTAGAACTGCAATACACTGTAGAAAGAGGCAGTACAAATGTTCACTTTAGGCAGAGTTCAAACCAAATATCCCATCAGTGTCTGTTCTGGCTTTCACCGCTGCTATAGTGCATGTTTATGGTTTCAACATTTCATTTATAACAAGATTTACCAGGTTTTCCCATTTATATAAGAGCCTGTGACAGGTTACAAACCACCAGCCTTCTTATATCGCCGCCCTGTTCTCTTTCAAAACTCAGAAACTAAGCCGGTGTCCTTTTCATGGACACTTGTGGTTTTCTTCAGTCTATGCAGACTATGTATACAAAGCGAAATCACAAAAGACAGAATGATATCAAATCAGTACCAACTCAAGTGTGAAAGAACTGCTATCGGACTGAATGCCACTGATGGTGAGCAGCTCGGATAATATTTGCAGTTGGATATTGAAAGACCTGGGTCGTCCATCGGGGCGCCGACGTCGACTGCGACTGTTCTCACCCTAAAAAGAGGAGAGTAGGGAAACATTTGTCTGTTTTGTACTGCTTGTTTTATTCCTACTCTTTAATTATATTTATCAGAATCAGAAAATCAGAATCAGAAATGTTTTATTCGCCAAGTAGTTTTCACGTACAAGGAATTTGCTGTGGTTGTTGGTGCATACAGACAACATAAGAACAATAATAATAAGCACTCAAAAAAAGTAAGTAGTGTAACAAAAACAAGCAGCAATATGTGCAATGTGTGCAATATGTCAGAAAGGGCTGAACAGCTGTGCAAGAGTCCAAATTTCCGTTTGTCCTGGGGGGCTTTCTCTGAGGTTCATAGAGAAAGCTGTTTGAATGAAGCGGTGCTGGTGCCACGTGTGGGATGCTCGGAGGAGAAGCAGCTGTGCCCACTCACCCGTGAGAGCTGCCCGCTGCCCTTTACACATGTGGATGAGGGCGCAGATGGTCTGAGGCGTGGCGTAGCTCAGGAGTCGGTCCAGCAGCGTCCTGCCAAACGTGTCGATCAGGGTCTTGCACTCCTCTCGGTAGGAGGAGGGCAGAATTACACACACCTCCTCCAGCAGCTCAATCACAGCGCTCTGCCAAAGAGCAGGAACGTGAGCGTGCATGTCTGTGGCGTGTGTGTGTGTGTGTGTGCGGGACAAAGAGATGCTGTTTCTTCATGTGCATGCGTGTGTCTTCATTGTTGAGTGTGACTCACCTCAGTCCTTTCTTTTGGGAGCATGCTCTCCAATGTCTCCAGGAGAAATAAGCAGAAGGTGCATTGTGTTGTGGGCTGCACCTGGTTGACGGAGACGGAGAGATCAACTGTGAGACCGAATATAGATCAGGGGAAGACGAGAAGATCTGATCTACAGATGGATGAAAAGCAGGAGACGATTGGGGACATTGTCCTTTACAGCTGAACTTAACTGACCTCTTGAACTACCATAGAAGCCTTACGGCGCTCCTGGACATAACGGGTCAGCTGTTTCTCCCAGAGCCCAAGACTTGCGCAGGCCTGGCCTGGTTTCTATAGAGAAGGAGAGAGAATCAATAGAGCCATATCTTTTTACGATGGACTTATCAGAAGCATAATAAACGCACAGGAAGCACAGAACAAGGGACACAGATGATCTCACTCCTCGTATTGTTTTGGGAAACCAAGACCGGGAGAAAATCACTTACAATAGCGCCAGTGAGGAAGGTGATGGCCAATGGAAACGTCTTCTCCACCTCGTCTCTGCAGATTCTGGCAGCGCCACGTGGCCCAGACAGGCGGTCACACAGATCCTCAAGGCTACCCATCATCCTTCTCTGGAATAGAGAGGTGTGGTCAGTCGTCAGTGGTTTTCCTTCCTGTCCCACCAACTGGTTAGGTGTAACGTGGGTGTAAATCAGTCCCTGATTTGATGACTGGAATGAAAACCAGCAGGGCTGAGGACTGGGATTGAGAACCACTGTCTTAGGTTTTGGGTTTGTCATCTAGAGCAGTTTTGGGATATATTTCAAATATTTAATGTATTTTAGACCAAGGATCAGTAAAGTATAGATGTTTTCTTGTCATGCTGAGGCACCAAAAACAGCCCGACCAACTATTCCAGGGCGTCACAACCAGGGATGTAGTATAGTAAATAAAACCACCCACCTTTTTATTAGCAAAATAGTTTATTTAGGCTGATAATTCATTGTACACATCATCTTTTAATGGGGGGGAAATCAAAGCATTTATTAATGTTTGTGAAAGTCTGATTTTTGATAGATCTTTGTTTACATTGGTGGATATGTTCCTTATGATAATCACCGTCATAGTTTTCCCACTTTTTTAATTTACTGCTGCCAATACGTTTTCAATGAAACTCTAGCTGAGTGGTGAAATGATAAAACAGAAATGTGATAATTTAAGTAATTATGTATTAGTATTTGAGTAATCTCAAATGCTAATTCAGAAGAAAGAGGATGTTTGAGGTCAGAAAGTGCCTGTGAAATTTCATTTCAACTTTTGTACAGGATAGAAACTAGGAAGTGATTTAGCACACAAACAGACATAACCCTCATTCTGTGTGTGTGTGTGTGTGTGTGTGTATGAGTGAGAGAGTGAGTGTGCATGCGCGTGTGTGTGTGCAACTCTGTGATGCATCTGCATCTCTGAGCATGTAGTTTAAACTGATAGAAGTGCAGCTGAAATCTTTTCAGGAATTGAAAGTGAACTTTATTTGTATGAAAGCCATTCAAGCACAGATCTTAGCAAGAACTCCAGATAAAGCAGCGTGAACGGTAATCTTGAATAGCAAATGTGGTCATACACAGATAATATCACCTGGAGGTCTGCATCGGAAAGCAGGTCCACAAGAAGTCCAAGTATCTGGGTACAGTCCTGGCAGCTAGTCTGCATGAAGAGGGAATAAGGTTTAAGCAACATACTGAAATTAAATCACTATATTTGCTTAGCTGCCTGATGAACTTACAGTTTATATAACTGCCTTCTATGAATCTGACTCTTGTAATAAAACGTGTTGTTATGGTTTGTCATGATGGCTATTACATGTCTCACTCGTGATGATAACTGTAACCAGCACGTCTGTCTTCCTGTATGGCGCTCTGGGCCGTTTCCTGTACAGTACGTTCTTGATTACATGTGTTGCATTATAAACCTGCACGTCAAAATGATCAGGTCAAAACACGTTTCTGTTTATTTCTGTTTTGAAGGGGAAACACGTTTAGATTTAAACCCCCCAAAAAAGACAAAAGAATCACTCACTGCACTCGGAGCATCCGGAACCTTTTGCAAACCCTCAGCATTAGAAACAGTGAGAGAAAGAGCTGCGGAGGAACATGGACGTGGAGAACCATCATTGAAACGTGTCCCGTTACGTGACAGTGTCACTATGCACCGGAGAACATGGCTACAGTTTTATTCATCCCCTTGTTTCGGCAAAGTGAATAACAGCACGACTAATCGAGTGACATGTGTCGTGACATCTTACCTGAGCTATGGAGACCGATGAGGAGAAGCAGTGCAACCGTGAGTGGGGCCATCGTCAGTTTGACTTCAGCACGTTCTCCCCTCAGGACTGCGGGACAAGCAAAGAGCACAGCATGTACTTGACGGGCCACCCGCCTCCTGCAGACCAATCAGACGTGAAGGAACAACCACAGGTTAGAACGATAAGCTATTTGTCTTCAGCAGAGCAGAACCCTTTTCTTTCTCAAATGGGGCGCTAAGTTTAGTCATTTATCAAGTTTCGGGTTTAGTTCCTCATACCAACGTGTAAAGGATACACATTCCTCTTGGGATATTTGCTAGACTCGACTGAGTGTTGAGATGTAGTTGTATATTTAAAATGTGCAGTAAATGAATATCCTATGTATATCTTATCCTATATCATGGTTCATGTCAACAGAATACAGTTTTGCACTCTGGGTGGGACGCTGGTCACGTCTGTGAAATAGTTTTGACATGACGGGTGTCTCCCCGAGATGATGTCCACGTTAAGGACTCGTTCCCTTCACAAACTCAATCCATGAGTTGATACATTTAAAGGTAATGAAAATGTGTGTGAATTGAAAATCACTGATGAAATTGCATGTGAACTTAAAAAGACAGTGACGATGTCAAGTGACTTGATGAGTTCAAAGGCGATTAGATTCAATTTCCCAGTGATTTATCGTTTAGCTTGAGTCGTTTTCACATATAAAATACGAGGTAGACTGTATCTTAATGTGAAAAGAGGACAAGGGGAGGCTGGTGTGTTGTTCTCATGTCTTGAAGAACATAATCTTGTGTTGCTTGATGGCTGGAAACGTCGGGTGACAGGCAAGTTAATATCTATAGCTAACAATTGTGTAAAAAGACACTGTTCAAACAGACGTACACTAACATTTCATTTGTCTTTAGGGTAGTGTCGGCACTGCAAGGGGTGTAAAGACCAGGATATTGATTTTTTGGTTCCTTCTCTATAACCTTTACACAGGTATGGCGAAACTAGAAGAGCAGCACAACCTTGGACTGGCAGACGGTTGCGTCTTCCAGGACTGTGTGGCGAGAGGATCCAACCAGACGCCGTCCTCCAGGCGGTACCTGATGTAGACGTGTCATCTGGACGGCAGCTGTCATCTGAGGGGTGGTGAGGCTCAACGCTGGTGGTGACGCTCTTGTCCAAAGCGTCGTGTATGTGCACAGTATTTATACTCAGACATGTACACATGAAACAGACAGTGAAATACAAACAGCTTGAACTGTGTGTACACTTACTGTTGACATGGAAGGTGCCACAGAAGAACTTGTCCGTGCCGTCTCACGCTGATGGTGTTAAAAGCTCCACAAGCTGACCATGAACCCCCAGACCTGTGAGGTGGAGAAGGAGAACCTCCTCCGAGAACTGGAGAACCTGAAGGAGCTCCAGAAAGTATGTAGTATGTATACGATGATGGTATATGATGGTGTGTAAGTCGCACATCGGACGATGTGCAGGGCTTCTTTGTTGACGCTATGATCACAAAAACTATATTTCGTTACAAATGGCCGCAGTTGGAGTCAAAAGTTCAACCTCAAAGCAAATGAAGCAATAGATGTTAACCTCCTGAAGTGTTTACAGCAAACGGCTTCACTGAAGTAGCTTCAGGCCCAACGTCACACAGCCTCACGCGTTAGCTCGCGTTAGCATCGACATGGCCAGCTTCCATGCGTACAAGTGAGCTAAGATCACTAGCTCGTGTGAACAAAAGCCGTGAGGTTGCCGGGTCAAGCGCACAAAAGGTTCAGACAGTCTCACATAATGTAGAGTCAACGAACCAATCGCATGACACTCTGGGGTGGCGTGTTTCACTCTGCCACTTTCTCATGCCAGGATTTATTTCAAGTGGGAAAGTTGAAAATGTGAACATTGGTGAAGTGAGCGAGACAAGGGAGCTACTAGCCATCCAAGGGAGCTACTAGCCATCCAAGGGAGCTACTAGCCATCCAAGGGAGCTACTAGCCATCCAAGGGAGCTACTAGCCATCCAAGGGAGCTACTAGCCATCCAAGGGAGCTACTAGCCATCCAAGGGAGCTACTAGCCAATAGTGACCTATTAGTTCATTCTAACTTGACAAACATGAATGGCCAAGAATTGATAACCTGACCATGACAAAAGAAGAAAGTAATCGGATGTGATTCCAAAATTAATTTGTGAAGCGCCATCACATAGTGACAACTAGGTCTGCAACTAACGATTATTTTGGTGATCGATTAATCTGTCGACAATTTATTTGATTAATCAATTAATCTAGTGATTATTTTCTTAGTTAATAATGTAATAATTCATAGTGTGTCTGTGGAGAGTTTGTGCAATGACGAAAAAGGAAAGACCATTTTTGTCTTGAAACTGACTGACTGTGTGTGTGTGTGTGTGTGTGTATGTGTGTGTGTGTGTGTGTGTGTGTTGTGTTTATGCAGCTCAGAGCACAAGGGTCTGACTGACTGTATCTTTTATGGTGTAGCCTACATGGCAAAATAATTTCATGACGGGTTAATAAATAACGCAATAAATCAATAAATCAATCAGTGCACACATCTTTGTCAGGAGGGAGAGACGCGTGACCACGACATGCACTGAACAAAATACGAATTGAAGCGCAGTATAATTATATGTGTAATGTTGAGGAATTACTAAATAGCCATATTATTTAGGTTAATACATTTGGTCTCATTCCCTACTTTCAGTGGATGTGTGTGACGCCGTGCTGTTTCAGAGTCTAATCAGCATTATGTTCATTGGAAATGTTTTCATGAACAAACATAATACTAAATCAAACAGGCAGAGAGAAACAACACTCGGTTCTCTTGTGATAGTTCAGCCGTTAGGGTCATAGGTCCGTGGGAACAGGAATCAAACGATAGAAAACTGATCCTTACTGGATTCAGAATCCCTTGGACATTGTATATTGTACATTCTGATTGGAGGTTAATATCTCAGTTCTCTATCATGCTAAATCCTTCTGGCAGCTGAAAACGGTTTGGTAAGTAATCCTCTGCAAATGTAAGTGATGGATCTGCACAAACACTAATCATGAGTCTAAATATAATAACTCAGCTGATCTTGACAAAAACGTTTGCTGTGTAATCCCAGTAGTTGAAAGGTATTTAGTAGGTTCCAGATCGGTGTGTGCATCTGAATTATTGCCTCATATGAACCAGCTTGGCGTTGAACAAGGGTCGATCTTTGTATTGATACTTTCACGTGGGTTAAAAAGCACTTTTGTACCAGTACATTGTACTTCCTGTTTGGCTTGGCGCAGGCAGCTGTATCGGTCTGTTACGGGAAGCAACACAGACCTAGCTGGGTGTTGCTGAGCAGCTGTGGGGAAGCGAGTCGGCAGCGATCGGCGACAACAGATTCCAAAGTTCATTCCGACTAAGCTTCTTCCTCTTCACTCTCCTCGTTGATCACGTGACCCTGCTTAGCTGGAGAAATTGCCTTGACATATCATGTCTGTCACGCCACGAAACACCTTTGGGATCCAGCTCATCCCAACGAGCGTTGGAAGTGTTCGCTTGTGCCGACCGCCATCCAGCCGCAACGTGCTTTGTGCTATGATGGCCACGGGCTCAGCCAATGAGGAGGGAGCTGGAGCCTCGCTGCCTGAACTGTCTCTATGTCCCTCTGCATTGTTCTAGACTACTGCTTGTTCTTGACCTCTGGACAACATGCTTGACCTGCGTTATTATTCTTATTATTATTCCCTACAACCCACCAATTGCTTCCCACCAGTACAGTTAGTCAGGTTCCTACAGAGAACCATATGCATAATGTATTAGATACATTTCTTACAATTCTATTTCTATTTCTCTGTATATTACTTAAAGCCTCATGAAGGTCTGGTAGAGGTTTGGGTTGTGTAGTTACCTCGCCACGACGTAACTACAAATATTGGTGAGAAATCTTCAACAGTTGCTGCGTTGATTCAAACTTGATCATCCAAGATAGTGTTGATTTCTCTCCCCACACACACACATGGGACGGAGAAACGGCTCTCAAAGTGTCACTTCCAACACAAACGAACGAGAACAAAGACGATTCTGACAAAGTATAAGATAACAAAACCTGATTCAGCTTTTTTTTTGGGGGGGAAATAAAAATGTCAACTTCGTGTTGATTTTACTATTTGAATTAGGAAGAAGATCCGAGACCGAATCACAGTGTTTGTAAGAAACAACCTGATTGGTCCAAATGTCCTCCTGAACCAATAACAAACACGGTGATTTGGTCTCGGAAGCGACCTACCGGATCTTCTTCCTGATTCAAATAGTAAAATCTAGTTGACTTTTTTTTATCTCGCCAACGTTACCACAGGAGCCATCCAGCAAGACGATGTGCAAACTTACTTGGCCAATCAAACTGATTCTGATTCTGATCATGTGTCTAACCAACGATACATATCTGCACATGAGCTCTTGCACTGGACGTTTTTTAAACTTCAAACGTCTGTTAACCTGTAATTCTGACACTGCATCTTTCATCTTCAGTATGTTCTATTGGTTGTATTCTTATCTATGCCCTATTCGTTGTTGTTGCACTGAGCCAAAACCCCCCAGGGGTAATTCACTTCATCTTATCTTCTCTGTGACCTCATAGCATATAACTCCAAGATCAATTCAATTCAACATGTATTAAGTATTTATCATGTATTTATCATATTCAATCATATTAAAGAGAAATATTTTATAAAATGTTATTAAATGATTGTTATAGTAGATTGAATAGGCACAGAGCTCAAATAATATATATATAGCATATTATTGTCGTATTTCAGTGTCAATATGATCACAATCACTGATGAAAGGGAAAGGAACATTCTCTGTTTATCTCCTAACATTCTCATAGCTGCTGTGACACCTGGATTCTGTCTAAGGGAACAATGAAGTGGAATCTTATCTTGTCTTGTTCACATCACTTTGTCATTCTGAATGAAATACAGATACCTTTATTAAGGTGGTATGAACAGATTATGAACACGCTACCCGAAATATACATGCATACGTGTAGCATATGTAAGTAGTGTAACTATGTAATGATTCCTTCAATGTTTGACAATGTGTGCCTCTGCTGGCCAAGGTTCAAATCTTCCTGGGATATCACTTTCTCAGTAATGCAGTAGAAAATGAACCCAGTAAAGGCAGTAACTTCAGATCCGAAGTGGTATGGTCAGAGCATGGTTGAGTCGTATTGATGAATACGAGGGTGGCAAAATGACCTTTCTGTGTGCGAGCTGCATCTGCACTATTTATATATTTGTGTATGCATTTATGAAAGTGGGTTTAAATAAGGTGAATAAATATGCCTGTTTGTAGGTCACTACAATAATTTGATGATTGCATAAAGTGTATGGGGAAGAGCTATAAAATATGGTGTTCCTTATTATGTGAGTGGAAAAGGTGAGGTCTGCATTAAACTGCCTTGTAGAGTAACTTATTGTTAATATTCCCAGAGGAGATAAACATCGGTTTGACTGCAAATGTGATAAATGACTCATGCACTGTTCTGTACACCTCTATTTCCTGGACAAGTCCAGGGGAATTACCGGTACAATGATTACCTGAACCAGTTTCAATCTATTTTCAATCATGACATATTTGTGCTCCTCACTATTCAGACTCTTTGCTTGATTGTGAAGGTGGATTTACCCAACTGAACGATGTTCCGCTCCCAGTCTACAACATACCCAAGCAGAACTGGTATCCCCACCGACCATCACACTGGTGAAATCCCATGTTCTTGCTGTCTCATGGTGTTGACCAACCGTGTTTCAACAAATGCTGTTAATTTCAGCATTTGGGCTTTCTTTAACGGGAACTAGACATGCAACTTTCCTGTGCATGTTGCAAGCATGCCGCTTCGACTTTGCGTCGGTGGAAAAGTGACACAAAAGTTCAGCAAGAAGCAGATAAATTGAACTCTCACATTGAAGTGATGAGCAAAAACGGATTAAAAGAGATGTGTTTTTCACTATGTAGAAAGGCAAGCCGCGTTGACTAGGCCTATGTACTTTCGTTATACTTCTTCTCCTTGTTTTATTCACGTGAATATTTCACGTTACTACAGGAAACGTGAAAAAAGCCCTAAACCACAGGAAATGGCTCAAATAAAAGAAACAATAGCAGAATGTCTGAGACGGCGTTGCACCGCCATAAGTCACCAAGACAGCCATTTTACATGTTTTACATTGTTTCACATAGTTTCGTTGACGATGTAGTAAAACCACACCACCCCCCAATCACCTGCACACACACATGCACACACACATATGCACACACACACACACACACACACATCAGTTTCAAGACATAAATGATATTGGACTTTACTTTGTCTTTCCTTTTTCCTCATTGCATAAATATATCTGCAGACAAACTATGAATTATTCCCCATTGCTGTGTGGCTAACACCCCAGTATAATATGGGGGTGACCTGCCACCTGGAATCAAGAATTACCCCAAAAGACAAACCCCTCCAAATAAATAAAATGTTGAATTCTCCGAAGTAGGCTAATGGAAGGGGAAATTATTATTTGAACAATATCACACACTATTAGTTTTCAAAACAAATGCGGAAATATTCTTTGTTCAGTGTCAATCACTTCCTCTTTACAGCAGCTTTCCCAAGTTCATCATGTGGTAACATTGCATGGCAACATCAGTAAGCATCGCCAATAAAAGGAAAGAACAAGAAGAAAGATTCGGTCAAATATAATGTCATGTAAAAGGACATAATGTACTCGGTAAATTACACATGAAGCGTGTTTGAAAGATGAATGTCAAAAGACAGGAGACAAAATTATTTATTTTTTACATTTAAAAATATTTGTCAGCACTTTCTACTTTACTTGACCGTCTATAGTGAATAGAGACAGAAGAGACTGAGGGTGACATACGACAAAGGTCTCAGGCCGGATTCTAACCTGGGACATTACAGTTACATAGCATGTGCGTTAGATTGCCGAGCCACCAGGACTACCTGCAAATTCAGTTATACCGTTTATTTTTTGAGCAGACAAATGACTTTTATCAAATATCCCTATCAACGTTATAAAAAGGAATACAAAATGTTTTTATTCAAATACGAATACTAATACTGCTAATACAGATGCTGCTACTATTACTACTGTTACTATCACTACTACTAATTATTATTATTACTTTTAGCCATCCACATAGAATAAAAGACCGTTCAGCTGACCAATATCAATAGCTGATACATTCAAACGATCTACTTCAGGACGGGAAGAGGGAAGCAGGAACTGTTGACTGATATTAGCCTCACCTGAGCAACAGCACCGGGGGGGGCGTGGCCTCAGACGGTCTATAAATGAGCTGCAACAGTGACAGCAGACACAACACCAACAACCTCAGAGTTTCTGTGCAGAATCTTCAAAGACACAGGTAAGACGTTTTCATGTCATGCTGAACATTTAGACACCCGAGACATGTTGTTATTGCTGCACACCTCTTCACAACAAATGCAGTGAATTGATTTTTTAATGCTGAATATTTCTTCCATCATATATTCCAGAGATGAACCTGCGGTTCTCTGTCCTTCTGACACTGGGCGTCTGCCTGGTGCCCAGTCACTCCAGCCCAGGTACGTCCTGCACACGCTTTCTACAACCCTTGTTCCCAATTGTGCCTGAATTTATAATGTTGCACCGACGTCAACCTACTCTGGTCTTGACCTGGACCAGGATTTACCCAGCTTCAGTTTCAAATCCTTTAGTCATAGATCCTTAACAATTCAGATCATCTCTGTGCCTTTTGACTTGCAGGGGAACGTCTGGGAAGTCCTTTCCTGCAAAGTTGTTTTGAGAAAGCAAAGAGAATCGTCGACGAAGCATACAAGTACTCCAGAGAAGAGTGAGCTGACCGTGTAGCTTATCCCACCTAGTGAACCGGGGGATTGTCTTTCTGATGAATTCTGGAAAATACATTTCACACGGCGCTCTGTAATGTCAGCTTCAGTAATTGCCAGAATAAGTCATATAACTGTTTGAGAGGAGGATTTGGAGAAGACTAGTTCAAAAAGGTGAATCCCACCACGAGCATCAACGGTGTGACCTTTCCTCTCTCAGGAGCCTCAGGAGGCTGCGCCGGGAGGATGTGAAGCCCCACGACGTCCTCCGCTTCATGAAGCAGCCGCGCGGAGACACGCGCTCAGCGGTGAGGTCCGCAGACTACCTGGCGCAAACCCTCCGACTGCTGCACGACAGGGTCCACCTCGTGTACAAACGCTCGCTCAACGCCACAGGTCAGAAGTAGACTTTAGACAAAGACATCACATGCAGACACACACACACACACACACACACACACGTCTTTGAGGGGTCAGAGGTTGAGGGTGCCGGGTGAAAACGGCCTGATACACACTGAATCCCCTGAACCTGTCTCTCACCGCCCTCAGATTTACTCACGCCGGAGGAGCTGGAGAGCCTTTCCAGAATCACTGGGTGTGAAGGTCGAGTCCGGCTGCCGCCCTGCCGCACCACCCAGAACCTCGACAAGTATCGCACAACCACCAGCGTCTGCAACAACCTGTAAGAGCAACCGCGTGGTATTGTGACGCGAGACCGTTGTTTTGGGGGTCACGTCGTGTGACACACCGATCAGCGAAGACCTCGATAGACGTTATTTAGATGAGTGAGCAAAAGCTTTCCATTGCATTTTTATATAATACATTATAGTCGTACATTGTTTATATATAATCTTTTAATCTAACATTATTTTGGCTTGCTGGCTAATAGACACCACATACTATTATATTTGCTCATTTACTTCTTGGTTTATATTGACATGTGAAAGGAAATGCAAGTTTGAGAACGTAACTAATATCTGATTGCATGAATTGAGAAGTGAACACGTTAAGTTACTGGGTGAAATGTACCGCGTTTCCCCCCCGACACTGTTCCGGAGTGAGCCAACCGTCAAAGGAAACGTTGGTGCAATATGTGAGAAACATCTTAGGCCACATGCGTCGCAGAGGTTGTGTACATTTCCCGGGCGGTTTCTCAAGTGAAGTTTCCAAACGTCTGTCTTCTAGACGGAACACTCGTCTCGGCGCCTCCAACACGCCGTTCGCCCGCCTCCTGCCCGCCCAGTATGACGACGGGGTCTCTGAACCAAACGGCTGGGACAGAAGAAGGAGGTTCAACAACTTCATGCTCCCGCTGGTATGACTGATGACGGCTGCCTGAAATACCAGACTATCACCTTCGGTAATATCTATTTTGACACAGAACATAACGGGTCGATCGTCCTCCAGGTGAGACAGGTGTCCAACAACATCCTGAGCACAATGGACAGAGACGTGGTCAGCGACAGAGAACTCACTCACATGGTGACCCTGTTTGGCCAGTGGAACGACCACGACCTCACCTTCACGCCCTTCTCCCCCAGCATCCGCTCCTTCAGCAACGGCGTGGACTGTGACGAGAGCTGTGAGCGCACTGAACCTTGCTTCCCCATTCCGGTCGGTGTCAAGGCTCACAGCCGAACTCAAACACTTTCCACCATGTACCCCGTCCTGTCCGTAACCTCTGGCTTGTATTTCCCACTGACAGATTCCTCGCGGTGACCCCCGCCTGCCCACTGGCCCGGACAGCTGCATCCCCACATTTAGATCGGCGCCCGTTTGTGGAACAGGGTTCTCGGCCTTCAATTTCGGCGGAGAGGCCAACAAGAGAGAGCAGATCAATGCTCTGACGGCCTTCCTGGACCTCAGCCAGGTGTACGGCTCCGAGGAACAGC
>OMOT01027852.1:0-10805 GCA_900312575.1 Acanthochaenus luetkenii | reverse complement strand
TAGCTGTAAATAAACGTCTACTTAGTATGTATTATATAAAACGTGTCAGATACATTTTGACTTGTGTATGCGGTTCTGATGCCCTCTAAAACACCCTAAAAGAATAGCCACTGTGTTTTGTTTTTACAGATCATGACCTTTTTACAATGATGCAAATGTAAAATTGGACTGATTCAGGATTCAGTACATGACATAGGGCAGTGGTTCCCAATCCAGTCCTCAAGTTCCACCTGTCCTGCAACTTTTAGCTCTAACTTTACTCTTGCACACCTGATGAAATTAAGGTGTCATGAGAATGTATGAATCAGGTGTGCAAGAGAAGAGTTGGAGCTAAAAGTTGCGGGACATGTGGTACTTGAGGTCTGGATTGGGAACCACTGACGTAGAGGACAGCCATCTGTTCTATTTAGCTATTGCACATACAATTATATCCCTACCCTAAGTACTTGTAGAACCAATTCACTTGGTTAAGCCCATCACACCCCGCCAAAGCTCAAGAATGAGTCTGTGGTGGACCGGACTGTCACTACCATTACAATGGCCTGACGCAGACATTGTACTTGGTCTGACTCCTGTTTAACATCTCTGCTGTCAAGTTAAATAAGGCAACCTGACCTCTTTGCTTTGGCAGCATTTCAGCTTCATGCATTGGTGATTTCCGTCTGTGATTCATTACACACTGTAATTAACTAGCACATTTATATACATTTATTGGTGGAGATTTAACAATGCAACGTTACGTATCATAGTCTTACATACTTTCATACTTATTGTGTGTCCTTGTCAACAGTTTTTCCAGTGTGCTTATGAGACCAAAAACTGAGACTTTCTGCCATTTCTGCCTGCCATGGGAGGCAGCTCAGTGAGTGGAAAACTGGAACACACACACACAGTAATTTGTTGAAAGACCATGAGAGCTCTGTCAGTGGCTTTTCCCTTCATTCCCACTCCAATTTAGCTCTTTGACATCTCGGTCTACAAATGGAAGTGAGGATGAAACTGTTACCGTATTTCATCTGAGGATTTACTGCTTCTAAAAACAGTGTCTTGCACTGCAAATACCAACACTACGATCATCCAAGTTACCACTTCTTTTGAGATTGAGGATTCTCAGGCTACTAGTCAATCTTTCCCAAAACACGTCTTCCAGCAGGGTTCTCTTGATGGCACTTTCGATGTCTGCTTACTGGATTATGGCCATCTCTTACAGGGTGTGCTTCCCCTCCAGTAGACTGTCGTACATGATGACAACTCCACCCCATCGAGTGATGCTGGGGAGCTTCAGTGTGGTGCTCTTGTTTTTTTTCATTTAGCTTAAGTAGATTGCTGAAGCTACCCGTTTGCCCTTCACATACTTCACTACTTGTTTCGCTCTCTTGTACAGTCCATTGTCTTCAGTGGCATGATGTCCTTAAGGAGAAGATTAAGGTCAATCTGTGTTATGTGAGGGTATGTCTCCTGGAGACAATGTAGTTGATAATTCAAATGGGCAGAGTGGGTGCGCTCCCACTTTTAAGTGCGGAATTGAGAAACGCACGTAGGTAATGAATGAACCTTTGTAGGATCACACTTAAAAACTTTCCCTTTAAAAGTGATCGTTATTGGGAAACAAGGCCTTGGGTGAAATAGCATCTCCACAATTCCTCCAATTTGTTGTACCCTGCAAATGGGATTTACTTTAACAGTAACAACTCAGATAGTGTCAGGTCAGTTATCAATCATAGAAAATTATAGTAACATTTATGTCCCCGATTGCATTCCACCCAAACGCTAAGAATTATTTCCAAATGCTATCAGAGCCAGTTCTGCTGTACAGTATTGTGCATGTTACTATCTTCCCCACAATAGTGAGGACTAGAGAAGGACCTTCTCTCCTTCTCTTGCTCCCTCGCTCCCTCATCCACCCTGGCAGGAATGCTAATCTTGTTAGCTAGGCATTTCAGAGGAACGAAAGGAATCTGCAGTGACGGCTAAATTGCTCAGGAAATGAGAATATTAAGAGCCCTGCTACTGGCATGTGTGCTGGCTTAATGGAGCACTTTGGTAGGATGACCTCATCACCTGCATTAGAGGATTAAGAGGATGATCCAGCTCGATTATTTTTTTCCCTTTACTTTTTCTTTAAAGAGTTTGTTGTTTAGACTTGTGCAGTAGACTTAATCTCCAACAGGTCATACCCTTTATCTCAATTTACCAAGTTCTGTCATCAAGTTTTTGAGTCACCAGCCTCCACTGCTGACGGTACTCTGGTCTCCAGTGGCCGGTAAAATAGACTCTTAAAGGTGAAAGCAGTTTGCAAAGCTGTACCCATCAAGGTTCTTTCCACTCTGTGCTCAGTGTTTAGGCCCTCATCTGACCTACTGATTGACATTTACTAAATAAGTCGTTTCACTCTGCCTCCCAAATCACACTGAGCTCTCTTTCAGATCTTATGCGAACCCTTGGAGTTCACATAAGATAAGGGGTTATTAATAATTGATCCAATGAGATGCGTTTTAATCATGTTTGTGCCATTTTCTCTTTTTGGCGCCCTTTGAAGTTCCACTGTTTGTTGTCACTGTTTGCCTTTTGAGTAAAGAGGACTGGTGTTATCTGGAGTCTTGCTGCTTTTATCCTTAATTGGGTTATGTTGATTTTGAGGCTGGGGGAAGTTTTAAAAAAAAAGGGGGGGGCGGGGGGAATCACATGGTCATTCCCAATGGCAGAGGAGATGGCAGATAGTGTTGTATTCCTCAGTTCTACATCATGCACCACTAATCTGGGTAATCATACAGTTTTTGGATCATGCTTGGACAGTCCTGCTGTGTTAAGTCACAGTTTTGACCTATATATGACCTGTGTTTGTGTTTGCTTGGCTGACTCTCTGAAACGTCTTTAAGAGCAGCTGTCTTATTTAGACATGCTCCACTGCGAGGCTGATAAACCACATTTATAGGGGCTATTTGAGCTCCCACAGCGGGCGTGTCCGGTGCCAAGTGTTTGTGGGTGCTGGTATGTGTGTGCCTATAACCTCTGCAGCCTCAGGCCTGTGTCTCGTCCCTGGCTGTCGTCACCCTGCAGCGACTCGTTGAGGGAAAGCTCCAGAGATAACGTCGGTCCTGTTGTCTCCACAGCGGTGTGTGATGGCCTGCTGGAGACCAGATAGGCTGTCCTTAAACACACACTCTTGATTACAGACTCCAGGCCCTCATTTATAAATTGACTTTGGTATCTTTGATGCCATAGTTTATTTCAAAACATAATCTTATGGCATATTATGTTTGTTTTTTTAAAATACAAACATTTGTGATGCGGATTTCATAACTAAAGATATACATTTGTTTTAATTGATCTATCACAGAACATTTGAAAAAATAATGTAATGCACTGATTTTAGGATCAAGATTATTTTTCCAGGGTTTGTTTGTAATCACAATATAATATATATTGAATATATCTTGGAATCAAGTACAATAAGTGTACAGAAATTTGTCTTAGTGACATTTGTGCAGAGGCGTATTGACAACATACTGTTTGATAGTACATACTGACACATGTTTGTATGGAAGAATCTTTTTTCTTGTTGTTTTTTTTTAAACTGCTGTGGCCCAAAACCAGCTTGTTAGCAGAGCTCATGGCTACCTTTGTGAGCATCTTTGCTCTGGATCAACATCAAACTGTTTCTCTAAACCTATCTGGATATTGATCCTATTGTGAATGTCTACACACCCTCCCTCTCTCATCCTATGTCCCTTGCATTTCCCTCCGCTGTTATACAAGCTTTTTGTTGAGATGAGATTCAACTCAGCCCACCTCTGTCTGTGGCAGCAGACAAAGCTGCGAGAGAGAAAAGAGAGCGGCAGACTGCTGATGAGCCTATTACAGTGCGTTCTGGCTGTCAGGCAGACTCCTACCCGACAGCCCTGGCAGACGGTCTGAGTGACAGCAGAGCCAGGCTTAATGGGGTCGGCAGTGCAGCAAGTCGAAGAGGAGAATCCCTCTGTGCAGATATTTTACCCCTCTCAGCAGTTTCCCCATCTTCTTTAACCCAGTTTCTGTTTCTTCCAACTTATTCCTTCTAGACACTGGGAAAGTCAAGCTATTTGGAAATGAAGAATATTAATATTGCATGATGATCACCGCTCATCCGGGTGCATTATTGTATTCCTCCTAGTCTTTTCCAGGATGTGCCTGATATTGATTAGTATCAGAGCCAGGACTTTTTTTTTTTTTTGTAATCTGGGAGGCTCCCTGGAGATGTACTGCTCAACTTAGCTCAGTTCTTTATAGCTTTAATTTATCAAGACATCACATTCTTTCTGTGTATTCTTCACACCTGAGAATACACACTTTAGTTGTTGTTGTTTTTGTTTAGTTTTTTGTCCAGGCAACCATTCAACAATGAAACTTTCAGGGGGGAAACGATCAACTGTAAAACTTTGAGTCACTATATTTCCATCTGCTGCTCCCCCTCCCAGCTGTCTGTTTCCCCTTCATCAATCACCCTTTCTCTCATCCACTCTCACTTTGAAGGGCCCTCACTGGGAGTTTGGATAGCATTTGGCTCGCTTATCTCTTTGAAATGTCACACTGAGCCGATACTAGCATTCCCTTTCCAACCGTCTCTCTGTGACTCATTGAAAAGCGCGACCTTAAACTAAGTGTATTGATTTGGTCGAACAGATGAAATTTGTATGGAATCTACTGGCAAGGACATGACTGTCATGGCATAACTATTTGATAGTGGTGATGGAGAATGGTGTGTGTGTGCGCGCGTGCGCCCGCCCTTGAAGTCTGTTTATACGAGTGATAGAGAGGCAGGGCTGGAGTGTGTTTGTGAGATGTAGGTCACAGTGCCTTCTGTGTTTGAACAGTACAGTAAACTTGGCAGACTTCCACAGATGTGATACCATGTCTCTCTCTCTACTCGTCTATCATTCTGTGGTATGTGAAAACGCCTTATGTGTTTGTGCTGTCTCTGCCGGGGCTTTTCCCAGGAGTCATTCCCTCTCTGCACTGATCTGAACACACACACACACACACACACACGTCAGCGTGTGTCTCAAATGAAACCATCAGTTCTGTGTGTATACCAAAGCCAATAACATCACTGTACAGAGGAGGCTCAGTGTGATGGAAGTTGGCATGCTACCCCACACCCCAGCTGTATGCTTGGCATGGAGGGTAGTATGCTGTCTGTGAACATGACCTGATAGAGAGCTAGAGGTGGATGTTATGGATGACTCTGTGTTTCCAAACCATCTGCCTCCAATCATCCCAGTCTTACACAGACTGAACAGATTTACAGCCTCTTGTAAATAGGTGAATTGTTGTAATCAATTTACCGATACAGGATGTGCTGGAACAATCCTTTGTGCCACAAATCAGGGCGAGCATCCATACAGAAGCCCAATTCAGATGATGAAAGTGATACATGCAAGTCAAGCGTTCAAACTCATGCGAGTAGAGCGAGGTTACATTTTGCCAGGCTTCCTGTGTGAACGCGCCGTCAAACAGACAGCACCATTCACTAGCCACCTAATCTAAACATTACAGGGTTGAGCGTGTGAGTGCACGTATATAATTGGGGTTATGAAGTGGGCACCTTCCTTTATCAAAGTTTTGTTGAATAAGGCCCATGACCTCTACAGAAGACTCGGCAGTAAGTTCTGGCATTCCAAAACCACACCCGCTCTTGACATTAAACGCAGTCACCTGAACTACCTTGTACCTACACTTAAGCTTATCCCTAGTTGCCAACATCACACGATAATTTAGAGACTTGCTATTGATCTCAACAATAGGCAAATGGGACGGCTGACCCTGTTGGCTTGAAACAGCCCGCTCAACAGTTCAGAAACCACATTTTTTCAAGAATCATAGGCTTTATGGCATTGCTCAGTGTTAGGAAAATGTGTGTATCCATTGTAGTATTATAGGAATTGATTGTCTGCCTATGCCGTGTAACTCTTGCTCTCCATTGCCTGTACACTACTTCTACCATCACTCACAGTTCCACCAGGGCTCAAGGGGGCACAACTGGCACTTACCTGCTCAGCTTTACCCAGCCTGTCTGTCTGTCTATATATTTCTTCCTGTTAACCTGCTTCCCTGCATGCCTGTCTGTCTGCCTGCCTGCATGTCTGTCAGCTCTAGCCACCTGCGGACATATTGCAGACAAAGACTAGCCTGATGAAGAGATGGGCAGGCCAGAGGACAGGAACAGGGGGGTGAGGAGGGTCACCTCAGCTCATCTGCAGCAGGCTGCTTGATTTAACATTATTGAAAGATCCCCCTTTTCACTTGGCTTCAGTCCTAAAAGGCTCAGAGGAACACACACATTTATACACGCCACGCAGGTGTAGGTGTGCATGGTCAACTCTAGCGGTGGACCGTTCTTTATGATAACAGACCTTGACATGAGGTATGATAACATTGTGTGATGCGTGGCAATGGAAGGCCTGTCCTGACATACTGAGGAGATGGTTATTGATTAGTTCATTGTAGCAGTTGTTCAAACAAGAAGACCGAGTGCATCTGGAGCAGCTGTTGAGTTCAAATAAGGCACGGCCAGTCAGCGATCACAGTGCTCACTTCCCCTATCCTCCCACCAAGTTTCTGATTATTATCTACAACTAAGACTGCAGCCAGGCTTGAGAAACATATTGGTGAACTGAAAAAATAAAATAAAAACTCCAGTAAAAAGAAATTCTGGATCCTTCAACAGAAAGTAGGGACAAGAATCATTAGGCAGAGATGTATAACTTACCACATTACAGTGAGCTTGACTAAGCATGAGTAAAAATGGGCAATTTAGCAAAGAACTATTATTTTTGTTTATATATCATGTAAGGGGAAGAAAATATATTTAAAATCATAGAGTATGGATATTCATTGGTTATCAGATGGTTATTGATCATTACATACTACTGCAGTGTTCACCCTGCTCCTCTTGTCAGTAGACATATGCTCTTTAAAAAATTCCTGTGTTTCCTGTTGAAAGGCACTAAATCTAAATGAAACATTGATGGAAAATAGGAACTTAAGCCAGAAAGCCCCATGTGAAAAGTAACCAAGACCAAACTGAAATGTAAAACACAAAGCACACGCAACACCTCTAACGATACCCTGCCCTTCATGCAGCACTGTAACGCCATTCTTCTATTTTCAGTTCTCTCTAGTTTGCTTCATGTGTATTATCATCTTCTAAAATCTGACTTATTACATTGTGATCTACCTTAGCAGGTTATGTAGTATTCTGCCAGTCAAGCTGTGTGTCCAACTCTGTCACTTTTCTGGTGAGACATGGGTAAATAGACCAGAGAACATTTCTCACACAAAGCTTGCAAACGTCGTGAGTTGAAATACAATATTTAAGTGTGTGTGTGAGGGTATCAGTGCAACACACCATGTCTTAGTTCAACAGAGCTGTCTCGCTGAGCTGATGGCACGTGACTGTGAGGCAAGTGTGTGTGTGTGTGTGTGTGTGTGTGTCAGAAATTCACCCGCCCATGTCCTTTTAATAAGACACAAGTTCACTAAAGGGAAAAAGTGTTCTCCCCATGTTGGGTCCTGATGATTTTTACAGCTATAATACTTCACGGCTAGCCAATAATGTCTAAACGTCACATTCCTCCACAACGCTATGTGGACGCCGTGGAATATGCTTAATGAGCGGAAAATGCAGTAAAATGTTAACGACAACCTCATTCTAATCCTCTTATTTACTTTCCCTCTCTCCTTATTCTCCCCTCCCTCTCTTTCCCCCGGTATCTCTCAGTTCTGTCCATCCAGGCTGCTGCCATCCAATTCACCAAGGAGCCCAAGTCCCAGGATGCCTTGCACGGCCGCAGCGCCATGCTACGCTGCGAGGTGAGCGATCCAGCCGACATCCGTTATGGCTGGCTTCACAACGGGCAGGCCCTGGAAAACGGCGAGAGGCGCTTCCAGGAGGGCAGCAATCTCAAGTTCACCGCTGTGGATCGCAGGCTGGATGCGGGAAACTTTGAGTGTGTCGCCCAAAACACGGTCACGGGAGAGGCGCTCCACTCCACCAACGCATCCTTCAATATCAAGTGTGAGTGTATTTCAAGCCTTTCACGTCCTCAGCCTCGGTATCTTCACCAGAGAGAATTCCTAAATAGTCTGACCTTATCATTTCTTTAGTAATAATTGCCATCCTACTGGGTTTCATAATGGCAACACAGGTCTGCATCCAGTTTCTGCATTAAAAAAGCAAAACAAAAGTCATAGTATAGAATGACGGGTAGTATGAGCTGAAGGAATGCCTCCACCTTGTTGTTACCTTGTTCATTGTGGCTTCTTCTCCCTCTCTCCAAAGGAAACTGGATATGTGTGCCACCAAGCATGTGTTTCTTGTTTCTTGTATCTTTTCCCCCCCAGTTGTATAACACTCTTTTCCCACATCCTCTCAAAAGGCCTTTGTCTGGAAATTACTGAGCAGTGTAATTCACCTTCTAGCCATATACTTATTTAGGTTTAGATTAACACCGCCCTCCTTGCTTCAACATATTCTTCACGATGGGCTTTTCACTCCCTCGCTCTCCGAGCACTGTGTCCTATTAAAGGGTCTGAGAACACGGAGATCTTAATTTGGTTGTTCAGCCCCAGTGACCCTCTTGAGTTTCAGAGGAAGCCATGGGAATTCTGCCCAACCCTACTCGAGATAAATACCAACCTTGTTAATGTATTGTTGAAGGCCCTCAGGTACCAGTTGTTACTGAAAAGGCTTTGTGTCTCAGAAACTCAGTGAGTTTGTACCATTACTGATGGCGGTAGAAAACAAAACGCAAAGCTGGGTTGAGAAAACTGCTCCATCTGGAATATGTTGTCCTTTCCATCTACATTTGTTTAAAAGCTGATTACAAGAACAGACGAGTTTCCAGACCTCATAGTAACAAACTGAAAGACAGAGAGATGTTGAGAGATAGACACTGGATGGAATAACGGAGAGAGAGTGAGAGCCGAGGTTCAACCCAGGATCTTGAAATCTGCCTCCACCAGTGGATATTTGTGGTCTGTGATGTTGAGTGTGGACTTTGAATATTGAAAGTGCTAGTCAGATAGACAGAAGAAGCACATTCGTTTTACAGCCCTCATCTGACCTGAAGGGAACTACTTTCATGTGTTGCAATTAAAATGATTTAGTGTTTCAATAAAGCCCATGACGTTCTCACTTAGATAAAACAAGTTAGACATGAAGCACCAGTTTTTAAGAGTTGCCAATGTCAATAGCATTCCCATACAGTACTGAAGAAGGGGATGTTTTTATTGGAAGGAGGACAGTGTTAAGAATCAGGGAATCTAATTTTTCATACAGAATGTTACCCAGACACATTGAGCTTTTTTTGGGGTGGGGGGGTGTCAGTTAGGAAGATGTGCATCACTCCCAAGAACAGGCACCAAACTGAGGAACGGAACATCTATTCAAGTGTTCCCCAGTAACAAGATGTTACTCTGATGATTGAAACTCCATTCACCTTCATGTTGCTTTCAGGGTGTCCACAGGTACTTAACAAGTTTTTTCAAAGTCTTAAAATACATTATCTAAATTGAAGGCCTTGAAAAGTATTACAGTATCTTACAGTTATTACAAGTCTTCATTTTTCATCATGCAATGACGGGTTTCTTTGTGCTATGTGTCCACTTTTCGATTAATACAGAATAGAGTTAGTAGTACAAATTGCAACAACAACAAAATATTCCATCGTATCTGCTTTACTAAACAGAATTTCAAAGTTTCAGAACTTAGCTACATTCAATTGGAAATAGGCTGGTTTGCCAGTGTCTTTATTTTGGTTTTGCAACTGGTCATTAATTATATTCCAGGTAGCATTACAAGGTCTTAAAAAGTCTTAAACTTGGGTTTCTGTAACCTAGTATGCTGTGTTTACTGCTAGTTTATTTATAACTGGTTCTAAAATCACGTATGTACATGATGTGTCGGTATTAGGACGTGTTTATTATTGTACGTGTAAGCATGCATGGATTCTACATGGGGCTGAGAGAGTGTTTATGGGGAAAATAGGCCTTCAAGGATGCCTGTGAGATTGGCTACTTGAAGGGGCTCTTAGCAAGCCCACAATGAGGCCAGACTACAGAGGTATGATGCTGGATATAAGCGCGCGGACACACACACACACACACACACACACACACAAAACGCCATGCCATGCCCTGCTGTGTTCACTATTCTCCTCCACTTTGAGATATGAGAGTACTAAGGCCATACATAAAATGGATAAGAGCAGCAGTAACATAGTTGAGAGGCAGTTATTAATGGATGTAGTGTGATTAATACAACTGGGTGAAAACACACATGCACATATACTCGGTATGGTGATATTGATAGCTTAGTATCAGTTTGATAAGAGAACAGTTCCCAGAACATCAGCAGAGACCAGACTCCTCCAGAATGACCTTAGATGGGAAACCACCTACAGTAGCATTTGTACGAAGTACCATTATGCCTGTCGTCTCTTAAAGGAGAAACAAGATAATTTACGACATTGCGGACATGTTTCGTAGTGACGTAGTAAATCATCCCTGATCACCTCGTTGTATGCATCTGTCTGTGTATCGTCACATTTGTCTCTCTGTCATAGTGCGCTGGTTTGCTAGTCGTCTCTGGATCGTTGTGGGCAGATCGGGCATTGTTATGACAGATATTCTCATATTTTCCCAACATGCATTTAACGGTCAATAAAGCCGCACGCAGCCTTCAAGCGAAGACCCCCTCTGGCATTAATCCTACATGTGCGTTCGGTCATGTGTGTGCTAGTTTGCGTGTGTAGCGGTAAATGGGG
>OMOT01027848.1:0-11023 GCA_900312575.1 Acanthochaenus luetkenii | reverse complement strand
TGTTGAGAGTTTATGTGGATACGCTAAGGTTTTATTGAGCGGTATCAGACTGTTTTTTTACGTGTTATACCGGAACAATGTTGAGAGTTTATGTGGATACGCTAAGGTTTTATTGAGCGGTATCAGACTGTTTTTTTACGTGTTATAACTGAACAATGTTGAGAGTTTATGTGAATGTTTCAGACTGGTTTTTTTAACGTGTTACAACCGAACAAGTTTGGGAGTCACTGTGAATACGCTCATTAACGTTTGCACAATGGTGAGTTACTGTGAATGCACTTTATACGTTTGCACAATGGTGAGTTATACTGTGAATACGCTCATTCATGTTTGCACAATGGTGAGTTACTGTGAATGCACTTAATAAAGTTTGCACAATGGAGAGTTACTGTGAATACGCTCATTAATGTTTGCACAATGTTGAGTTATTGTGAATGTGCTTCATAAAGTTTGACTGACTGACGTATCTGAGTTTTGTGTCGCTTAATGCGCCTTATAGTCCGGTGCGCCTTATATATGAAACAATATAGAAAATAGACCATTCATTGACAGTGCGCCTTATAGTCCGGTGCGCCTTATGGTGCGCAAAATACGGTAGCTTAGACATTTACTCATCAACTGAGAACGCTTTTGATAACATGATACAGTGAGATTGGGCAAAGAAGTGAAACAAAACATGCACATCTAACTTGACAGCAATCATGTGGATGTTTGTTAGGGACCGGCATGTTGTCAAACAGCGGCCAAGTTTCAGCATGCAGTTACTACTGGTCCGATACTCACACTTGGAGGGGCGTATGACGCCGCCCCAGGGAGCAGATTCACTGGCTAAAGCTACAAAATGAAGCAAAAGGAAGACAGAGAAAAGACAGAGGAAAAGAGCGGAGAGGGGTTAGCAAAAGCACGAGACACACATGGCATCCACAAAGAGTTGTCAAAGGCGAAGACTTCGAGAACCACACCCTTACCCAAGTTAGTGCTTCATTACCTAATCTAACTACAGACAAGGTATAAGCAAACACCACACAAGAAGACAAGCTATCTGAGGGCAACGGGAAGCTAACTAGGAGACGATGACAGTGTGGTCTGTTGTGATAACAGTGCGGCACCATAAATCCAGGTAAAACATTCGTAGTAGATGCTAAGAGGTAGCCAATGTGCTCTGCTGCTCCACCTTGGGAGAATGGTGTCTGCTGAGCCTGGAGTCTTATCTTCACAACATCCAGCGGTGTGACTGTAAACAAATGAAAGACAAGACCGATTCAATTATTACAGTGAACATTGAGAGTATTCTAATACTGTACTTAGGGTGAGCGTGTGACAAAACATTACTACTCTTTTGCAACAAAGGACTACTTCTAGCGACTGATCAAATGGAAGTTGCCCTCGCTGGTCTTTATTTCCACGACCGCTGATCTCACCAAAAATAGAGGTGAGGAGAGCTCCTGTGCCAGAGGCCAGCATCTGCTGCACAGGAGAGATCCCAGCCACGGGGGCACTGACAGTCCGCTCCCCCATCCCGGCTACCTGTCAGACCAAGAAAAATAGCATACATCACACTGAGCACAGTATGTAACTACACGTAAACTTGTTTATTCACTCCTTTTTACAGAGGCTAAGCATTGCGTGCTACAGCCAGGTGTCTATGTCCAGTCCACCTGTTCTGTAAAACAAAAAAGGGAGTAGTGTGGTGGTGTCACATCGGATTAGCAACGGTACACCGAGTTTGAGGCGGGGTCAGTGTCCAGTTAATTAAATCTGTAAATCTGATGCATGCCCCTGAGATGCTCCTCAGGGCTACATGGGCGATAATTCAATTTAATCATTTATCGTATTTCAGTGGAATAATATTGTAACGTAAGCCATAAAAAATAAAAAAATAAAAATAATATATCATCCGCCTAGGCCCAGCTTGTGTCATAACACAAACTATGGGAGGATACCATTAGCCAAAAAAACTACAGGACATGTGATTAAAAAACACTGCATTTGTAGTAGCAGAACAGAAACCTGGGTTTGGGTTTTTATTGACAACTAAATCTCTGCATGATGCAATTCAATGGAAGCATTCCAGGCCAGTGCTCAAACAAACAAACAAACAAAAACTACCATGTTCATAATATTGCCTTTCAGAGGACTGGGCTACTTTACCAACAAGGAGGTGTTATAATGGGCTGGTTGACACACCAAGATAGCTTATCTATGATATGCATGTCTCCAATCTCTCCATACAGCCAGTCAGAGCATCTCCTCCCACACTGGCTCCCTACTACTGACCAACAGACAGAGCAGTATAGTATAGTTAGCAGCAGATAAATTAATATCCAGTCACCCGACACAGAAATAAATGAATTAACTTAATGTGTTTAGAGCAGTCCAGTTTTTCAATAAGTAGTTTTTATTGCTTTTGGGGAATACTGCATATGTGTCCACATTGCAAACAAATGCATCACACTTGGAGCCAACATCGGAACAAAAAGCAGGGGTTGTGTGTCTGTAAAACCGCAGCTTAACGTTAGTTGGTGTCAATTATTTTGTAATATATAAAACTGAATAATTAAATGACAAGTTGTGAAGTCGATCATTTGGACTCATCTCAGCAGTTTCATGTCCCATGCCGAATACAGGTGCACTGGACTCTTGGCAGCCAGGGCACAAGGTAATGGCTGACACATTAAACAGGAAGAAAAAAAAACAATTCACTAAGATTCAACAATTCAAAAACATCTTCTCATAACTCAAAGTCGAAGCTCTGACTTGACTGTAGCCCCTTTTGTCTTCATGAAACGTGTAAACGTCGTTGTTGTCACCCTTTGCTCCCTCCTCCTCCACTATTAGCTAACCGGCCTCATTGCTACCAGCTGCCACCATTGGATTCATTAGCTAGCTGACAACATTAGCTTAGTTGGACCCGTCTGGCCATGTGGGGTTAACCTAACGTTAGCTAACCTAGCCTGTCTCAAAGCGGACGTTAGCTTATGAGTGAAAATTAGACGAGTAGCTCCAGCTGATTATGTAACGTTACCACAGCAGGAAACAGGTTACCCACCTCTGGTAAGAGTGTCGTGAAATAGACGTGTTGTCATTCATCGTGGTTTAATGAACGTTGCCACATTAGACATTTCCATGCTGCTACTTCCTCGGCGGCGCCTCCATTGTCGAACCAGTAAACATGTTTTTCACGAGGAGGCCTGAGCTTGCGTGGTTACAAGTGTAAAAATGAGCACGAATATGTCATAAATATCTACAAATGTACATTACACGGTGCCCATGTCCACTAACTGACAGAGGCTGGTGCATATGTTGTGAGATCAGTGGTGAACTCTCAGGGTTCAGAACGCTGCGATCACGCCCCCTCCCCTGTCTGTTGCACCTCGGGCTCCCCCTGGCGGAAGAACACGCTGCTACAGTGCAGCTATCGCATGCAAAAGGTTTCTTCTCAATAGATTAAACTACAATAGTGAACCGTGCGTTCCAACAGAAGCTACTACATATCTCTCTCTCTCTCTCTCTCTCTCTCACTCTCTCTCACTCTCATGGGGGCGTGTACAAGGAATATGATTTGTGATATTGTCAGTTGAGACGCGAAACACCTGACAGTGCACACGACAGCGCTTCAGTCCTTAGCAGAGGTAAGTTAAGTGCAGCATGCATTATTCATTATAATGTAATAATGTGATACTAAAAGTGCTGGTGTAATCGTAACTGTTGTTTTGCCCGCTGGAGCGAGTGGACCAGTTACAAAAGTCATGTTTTGAGAAATGTAACTGAATTGCAAGGGAGGTTTCTCTTAGCCTACACACTGGTCAATCAAACTCCACCTGTATGCTAACTGTGTGATTATACTGTATCAAGCTAGCGTCCGTACGTTTTCGGTGGATAGCTATTGCTCAGCTTCACCCTGTTTTGGTCTTTGTACGTTATTCATAATAGTGCTATCTAAAATGTTCTGGATGTGCGGAGTAACAGAGTCAAAACAGAACACGTCCCAACTACAGTATTATTTCTACTTAAGCCTGAGCATATGCTTTAAAGTAAGTATTAGACTTCAGTGAAATAAAATAAAAACGAAGAAGACGTTAAGATTTGTGATTCAGATGCAACATGTCTGAGGTTATGTTTTGATGTACACGACTTGTCTCCAGTGAATATATGAAATGAAAGAAGAGGTGTTTTACACAACCTGGTAGGGAAGGTACATATTGCGTCTATGAGACAGTCACAGGTCCCTGAAAAACGACTGACTACATGCAAGTACAAATACATATATTCCTGTGTGCAGATGCAGATGTGGGTTGTGATCTGCTGGGCTTTACTGGCCCTGGTTGGTGCTGACGACGGCCCAGATGGACGGGAGTGTGAGGACGGTCAGACCTGCTGCAGCACCCCGGCCAACGGCTACGACTGTTGCCCCTTGCATCAGGTACACGTGGTTGTACCATACCGCTACGTGCTTCGCATTACAGTCAGTCTGAGCCGAACCACATAGGCCTATACCAAGCAAGCGCATACTTCAAACATGTATCGTGGAAATGTACATACTAGATAACCATTGTCTCTTACTGGAAAGTAAATAGACCTGTAGGTTGTACACTGGTACTATTCAGACATTTTACTGTTTTATGATCCTGATAATAGCTCGGCCTTTGTTTGGCCGGTGTGATAGGACTTTCAAAACTACTTTGGTAGTCAAACTATTCCTACTACACTATCGCCACAGGCTGAGTGCTGTGAGGATCACATGCATTGCTGTCCTGGGGGCACGGTCTGCCACATGACGGAGTCCAGCTGTGTGAACGCCACAGCGTCGATCCCCTGGGTTGAGCGGGTTTCCTCTGAGCAGCCCAGACTTTCCAAAGTAAGAATAGCGGCGTGTTTGGCGAGCAGAGGCATCAGTTGACTTCTTTAGCGATGAGGATGTCATTAACCCAGATGAGAGCTGGTGTCCAAATTTGACTTATTTGTTGAGGTGGTCACCTGCTGTAAGATTGTTCCCCTGCCCCCATCTCATCCCTGCAGTCTTTCAGGATGATCAGGACGTACATGGGGGAGGAAGACGACAACATCTGTCCAGATCAGTCGCGATGCCCACCGGAGTTCTCCTGTCTGAGGGCCTTGACAAGGTTTGGCTGCTGTCCCCTCACCCAGGTAATCCAGCCTCGCCCAACAGAGAGTAAACATAAGCCCAGAAATGCATCCAAAAGTCACGGATCCAAAATGACAGTGGATTTGACTGACAACGATTGCATATGAATTGTCCCATTAAGTTCTGAGCGATATCCTGATCACTCACAGGGAATCCCATGCTCTGATGGGAAACACTGCTGTCCTGAGGGCCACCAGTGCAGCGCAGACAGCCGCTCCTGCATTAAACAAGGTTCGATTGATGTGCTCACTCTCAAAAGATCTGGTTTCACGTCATCCCAAGGTTCCTTATTGTGTTCCTGTTGCGTTGTTGCAGAGCTAGTTGGTGCAGTGATATGCAGCGATGGAGAGTCAGAGTGTCCAGAGGAAACCACTTGCTGTGAGACCCCAGATGGGAACTGGGGATGTTGCCCCATGCCACAGGTATGGATTGGTTGATGGTCTTTTCATCATAGGCGTATATACAAGGTGATAGTTTTGAAAAACCGATACTACTCCATAGTGCATGTGAGATTATAGAATTAAGAAAGAGTCAAATGATGGATTTGCATGCCCTGTCTCACTATCAGGTTATGGTATCCTTATGGTTGCCTATCCCATGTGGTTGTGAGGTGATACAATGTGTCTTTATTGTCTGAACAGGCTGTGTGCTGTGAGGATAAGACCCACTGCTGCCCTGAAGGAAGCTCCTGTGATGTCAAACAGTCCAAATGTGTTTCCTCATCTACCAAAAAAGATGTGCCAATGTGGGCCAAGCTCCCTGCTAGGAGGAGAGCAGAGTGGGAGAACCAGAAAGGTTTGTTTTCTCCATAAAACCCCAACTTGCTTCCTTGTTTGGATAACAGTGTGGTCATGTGCCTGGTTCGGTGTGTGTTCCAACTTTCAGAAGGTGCAGAAGTGACGGCACAAGCTACTTCTGATGATGACCACTCAGAAAAAGTCCCTGAATTTACCACAGTGAATGCAGTTCCCCCTTTTGAGGAGGAGGAAGTGTCTGTGTCACCTATCACTGAGGCAAAAGGTAAGACATGTATCCCATATCATATTATGCATTATAGAAGATTATTTGTGTTATCTGGGCAACTATATATATTTAAAAAAAATACATATATATATATATACATATGTTTTATTATTATGATTTTCCCCCCAGGCAGTGATATTCCCTGCAATAATTCAGTGGCATGTGAGGATGGAAGCACATGCTGTAAAAACAAAGAGGGGGGTTGGGCTTGCTGTCCTCTACCAATGGTAAATTTTTGGAAATCTTAAAAAAATGTCATTACTTGGCTTGGCTTTGACTAGTTCCCTTTTCCCCCTGTATCACGGGGCCAGTCAAGGACACTGAGAAAACACAAACCATGCATGTGACACTACACACATGTTCATGCATGCAGCAGTCTCTTACCAATGTTTCTGTGACATTACGTATCCTTGCCGTTTTGCCCAACAGGCTGTGTGCTGTGAGGGTCACGTTCACTGCTGCCCCGAACACTCTACCTGTGACCCGACCGGCCTCAGCTGTCGGGGCCCCTCGGGGTCCGCACCCATGGTCGAGAAGCTGCTCGCATTTACTACTGTGGCCCCCAGTACAGTGGAGGCTGCAACCCAAGGCCAGGTCACAACCACAAAGGGAACGGAGCAGCAGACAGGGAAGGAAGATGGTGAAGAGCATGAGGTGGTGGAGGGAGAGGCAAAGGAGGAAGAGGAGGAGCAGGAAGAAGAAGAGGAGGAGGGCAGGATTCAATGTGACTCCCACACCACCTGCCCTCAGCACACTACCTGCTGTTTCATGTCCTCATGTAAAAAGTGGGGCTGTTGCCCACTACCAGAGGTGAGGTTTTTACTGCCTCATAGCACAAAATGACCATCATACATCTGCAGGGGGTTGATAGGATACTTAATGCACCTTTCATTGTAGAATATCACTGTACCACTCATGTTTATCTATCCTGAGTTCAATCATTTCAGTGCTGATGAAAGAAGAACTGAAAAGTAGGACCGGCACTGTTTTTGCAAAACACTTCCTGTCTCACCCCTCCCCAGGCGGTGTGCTGCTCTGATGGAGATCACTGCTGTCCCACCCACTACAAATGTGACGTGAGCTCAACTTCGTGCCTCAAAGGAGAAGTGGTGATTCCGTGGTACAACAAGCTTCCACCCACGACAAGCGTCCGATCTGATCCCAACTCTGTGGAGTGTGATGCCCAGAACAGCTGCCCCATACACTCCACGTGTTGCCAGCTCTTCACAGGCCAGTGGGGCTGCTGCCCTCTGCATAAGGTGTGCTGTGATGTGTGTGTGCGTGTAGAGATGACTTTTTTCACTGAAGGAATGACGCTATTTTGACATGAAAATATAAGCTGTAGTATATATTAACCATGTCAGGGGTTTACTTGTGTAAAATAGGGCACATCATGTATGCCCCTTCTCTGTTTGCTATCCTTCCTGTCTCTCTGTAGGCGGTGTGCTGCCCAGACAGGGAGCACTGTTGCCCACAGGGCTACAGCTGCAACATGGCCTCAGAATCCTGTCAGAAACTCATCATGCTACAGTTGCAGACAGTACCGCTAACTCGGGTTTACGTGCCAAAGCCTCTGCCCCAGTTGTACGACTTAAAGCAAGGGGACATCCAGTGCAACAACAAGTCCAGCTGCAAAGACGGGGAGACCTGCTGCAGGACGTCCTCCACTACATGGGGCTGTTGTCCCTCTCCTAATGTATGATATACAGTAATGCCAATGCCCTCCCTACTGCTATCACCTTTAACCAGCAGGCACACCTAATGCCATTTGAAGCCAGTGACGAAGACGGCCCTGAATGATGTCATTTTGACCATGTAACAGATTTGTAACGAAGGCTTTGTGTCAAGTAGTGATACAAAACTGTATACACATTTTTCACTTGATGTGTCCTAATCTAGCCATGCACACCTTTCCTCCACGATAAAAGAACATGCCTGTGGTAGAAGTAATAGCAGGAGGAGGATAATCGGAAGAAAGTATATCAATAGTCATGTACATGTCTTCCTCAGTTGACGGTGCAGTGTAACAACCTATGTTGCCCTCCTTCCTCTCTCTCCCTCTCTATGCCCCTGCCTTCCCAACAGGCGGCGTGTTGCAGCGACATGCAGCACTGTTGTCCTACTGGCCATACCTGTGGCGAAGGTGGCACCTGTACCCAGAACACAGGACTCCGCTGGGACAACGTGCATGTGTTCCTCGCCAACAAAAAGAGAGTGAAAACATCATCTCCGTTTTGATTATCATTATTATCATTTCCGCATGCAACGCACTAGTAGAAGATAGAGGACGTTTACGATGACGGTTAGATGCTTTTGTTCTCAGGGGACAATGGTAGATGTTGATAAAGATACTGTGAAGTGAGACATCTCTTGCACTCAGCGCTTGGGAGGAATTGCGCTTGGGGTTATGACATTTCATGAGCTTGGAATGATACGGTTCTGTCTGGGTGGAGTGTAGATCTGAGATATTGAACGTCAAATATTTGACATACAGTACAGGAAGCAAAACTGTTATGTACTTTCTATCTTTTACAAATATTTAACCCCAAAAGGTTCTTTTATTTTTTGTAAATATCACCACACATGCATGAAGTAACATTCAAAGATGTGGATTATGTGGATAACTCAATTTTGATAGTCTACTTAAGGCACAACGAATTAAACTGAATTTGAAACACTCAAAGATGATTTGATCAGCTTTAAGAAATATTTATAAAATCACTCCAGTCTAATGGTCGCCAACCATCATCTATTCAGGTTCTACATGTTTGATTTAAAACAATTGAGAGAGCACCGCTTCAGCAGCCTTGTGTTGCAAAGTGCACTTTGCTAAAGCTAATCGGTCAAAATTTGGACATTGTTTAATTGAGTGTGTATCCTTTATGACCTTGAATATGACAATCGTGTGATGAACATATGAAAATCGTTGTGGGGTGCCACCTTGTGATAAATGAATGGTTACGCCTACTGTAGTACTCTTATCTGGTAAGCTTCTTGTTAGCCAACCTCTGACATTTTTCCACATATTCATAAATGGATGGCACTGCTTCATCTCAGTTTTTAGATTACTTCCTGACATTATCTCTGATGTATACTCTTATATTTGTTTTCATTTTATCGTCAAATGATGGGTCACAATCAAAACTGCCTTAATTGTGTGCATATTTGATTAATTAAAATATTCTGATGGGAGTTGTGTTTATTTGGATTTAACACAGACTAGGAGACAGAGCGAAATATCCACCATGGAAAAACACCACACTCCCTGGTACTGTTGATGAACAGTTCAGCCAGTCAGAAGTTTCTACATAAAGCTAATGACTTACAAAATATATATCTCATTTGTTAAACTTGATCAAATAGAGGTTCTATAATGGGGTATATGTTTCTATCTAAAGAAACAGCAGGAAAGGCAGATGCCATACTAAAAAACTGTTGCTTACAATAAGGCTGTCATAACTTTCAATGTTTTATCACAATACATCCATCTTGTCCTTTGTCACATATTTTACTGTTTATAAGAAACAAAATACATGCCCGTTATAATCCACTTTGACCAAGCAGCTATGCAACAAATTCCTGTTTGTGACCACGAATGATGACTTTTTATGATCATGTAGTTGTCTGCCAATAGAAAGATTGGCAATTGAAGCTCAATTTTGACAAAACTGAGCGACTCTTTCTCCCTGGAAAAACCTGCCCTCACCATCACCATTGAGACCACCACTGTGCTGCCCTCACTGACTCCCAAGAGCCTTGGAGGGACCCATGACAACCAGCTGTCCTACTCTGCCAACATTGCTGCGACAACCCGCTCCTGCAGGCTTTCCCTCTACAACATCCTCAGAATCCACTTGTTCCCTACGAGGGAAGCTGGGCAACTCCTGGTCCAAAAATGTGTCATTTCCCGCCTAGACTGCTGCAACGCTCTTCTGGCCGGGATACCCGCCTCTGCCACCAGACCTCTACAGCGCATCCAGAATGCTGCGGCCAACGGGTCTTCAACCAACCCACATTTTCCCATGTCACTCCCCTCTTCCGGTCACTTCACTGGCTTCCCATCCGAGCTTGCATCAAATTTAAGATACAGGTACTGTCACAGTATACAGGTAGGACCCAAGCGCAGACACCAGGAGGCACAGGCAAGAGATTCCTGGTGTAAACGGACAGGTTTGTTCCAGGCCAGGAAGGCAGACAGGTGCAGGCACAGAACATACAAGACATTTGTCGTTGATCTAAACAGGGTTACCTACACAAGGTAGTGGCTACAACTAGTGATGGGCGGCTCGGTACTCACGCTCGATACTGTATCGACCTTTTCGACACTTTCTGATTCGGAACAATGTTCCGAGCAGGGTTTCGAAACACCTCCGGTCACGTGATAATGACAAAAGGTATCGGAAGAAAGTGTCGAAGTGTCGTTACGTCACACAAACACCTGACTCGGTTTCAAAAGCGGGGCGGAAACCTAAAGCTTCGAATGTTTGGTGTGAGTTTATTGCGAGATTTGTGAGAGAGATATTTGTGAGATTTATTGAGTTTGCTGTGAAACATTAGCGAGAGCCTAACAATAAACTTGAAACACTATGCGACAGTGACGTCGTTGTCTTATAAAGTATTTTCACCTTAAAAATTGTAAGCCTCCGTGGCCGCGCGGTAGCGCGTAGGTCTGCCAGTCAGGAGTAGTTTTGATGCGTGACATCGAACCCAAGCTTTTGACAATATTTGCCAATATTTAAAAAACCTTCACCACACATCCCCCTCACCTGTCCCCACCTTATACATGTTTTCTGTACATCATATTATATGATACATGTCGTGATGAGTGTTAAATATTTGATTGACTTTGAATAG
>OMOT01027844.1:0-10609 GCA_900312575.1 Acanthochaenus luetkenii | reverse complement strand
GGCTGATTTGTTGTATTGTATGACAGAGAGCTCCAATTATGCATTGCTGTGTCCACAGTGGCTTTGCCCTCAATGGAGGGCTCAAACAGTGTCAACAAAAACAGGAACCCTGATGTTTTGTGGCCATTGTGAGGCCGGAGCTCATGTCAATAAGGTATTGTTTAGTCAGAGTGCCACACCGAAACTGCAGTGAGAATGTTATCAGACCTGTGAAGTAGGGTGTGCACATAATAGTGCTAAAATGTAAGTATGATTGTTTGGACAAGCCCAACGCAAATGCACAGAGGGAACAGCCTTTTAACCTTGTCACCTCAACACAGAGCTGAAATACACGTAACACAACACATCATACCAAGCATAGTGTTGAGTTTAAAAAAAGAGAAGCCTCTCAGCGTCTGTCATTTTTTCCACTCCCAAAAAGGGAGGAAAAGAAGAATATTCTCTCTCATGTTTGAACTCATTGAGCTGCTCTGCCGTTCTCTCAACTAATAGTATGTATTAAATAAAAGAAGAAGAAAAAAGTAATAGTTTTGGGTTTCCCCGTCCCGATCACTGTTATTCCGGCCCTAATTGGTGTGATGACCTGGGACGGCGCTAATAAACAACAGGGTAAAAGGGTCAGTCTCCACTGGCAGTGTACGGACACACACAGTCAACTCACTCATGTCAAATGACCAATTATACAGGTTATAGAGGATGGCACCTCCGTCTCCAGTGCCCCGTGCCTCTTGGGATAACTTTCCAACGAGAGGGCTATCACTCAAACCTAAACCACATTCATTCATTAGCCTGTTAAGATGTGCATCAATTATTCATTAAGAAGGTGGCCAGTGGATTATTTCTGTCAGCGCCGGGCTTATTGTATCAAAGGTTGATTATTGCTTGGTTGATTTAGCATGCAGTATTCTTCCATGGGATAATACATTTTAAAAAAAAAAAGGTGAATTGAAAGTAAAAATTGATTGAATAATACATATATATTTTTAGATTCATGTAGTTCCCAAGTTGTTAAAATTGAAAAACTTTCAAATAAGCACGATTATTTATTTAGCAAAGTTTTATTCATACTGAAGTGCATGGCTGTATTAAATCACAGAGAGTGCATTGATCCGATTTTGATGGTAATTTTTTCCTCATTGCTCTGCATGATTAAGCCACCTCAAGTTTACCTCATGATATAATATGGTGTCTCGTTGATTTACGGGTAAAATATGCTCACCACCTTTACTTTATTCTCCCTGTCCCTCGCTCTGTTTCCAACAGTGTTGTGCTCACCCCTTTTTCTCTTTTCACGGCATCATCTCCAAAATTCACACTCACACCACTCTGTAAAATCATTTTATTGGAATGTTAAAAAGTCCTCTGGGGATTTTTCAGCGAAACTCTCTGAGAGGAGAAGTAGTAAAGCAGTCATGCTAAACCGGAGCACTGACAACGCCCTTGGCCGAGGCTACCAGCACAGACTGATGCAGAGTCTGTTGATCTCCACTTGCACATTCCATCTGAGAGTTTCTATGGTGAAACCGCTATACTTATTTACCCTAAACTGTGAGTTCTATTTTGATAATATTGTATTTATATTAGTACTCGTTTAACAATTACTTTTAAAATGTTGAAAATAAAATGAGAAGCTTTCCAATTTGCTCATCTGCTCTTCATACTGATATCTCACCAAAAAGACACATTGAAGGATACATTAATAATGTTTGTCCATCACGTTGAGAAACTCAGTAGGCATTCCCATTATGACGTTGTCTATGATTAATACCTGAAGGTGATGGTCCTGATGTGTGTAATTGCCTCTTCTTCTTTTTTTTTCTCCCACAATCTTGTCTTGACAGTTTGTTGATGTGTCTACGCAGTTTTCAGGCACAGCAGATAATATCTATCAATTACAGAAATTATAATCACTATATATTATTCTTCCTTTGCCTCACGGGTTACTTTTTGAAGCCTGGAGCGAGTAAAGTGACACTTGAGCAAACATATTGTGAGTGAGGCAATGCTTTAGCAAATACATATGGAGTGTTTAGGAGATTAGCATACAACACACTAGCAGCGCACTCCAGCATTATGTTTGCGGGACTTCTCGGTGACAGATTTCACCTCCGACCTCAGCAAAGTTGTTCAAAGCAGCAGATAGTATTCAGCGGTGCAGATATGGAGTGTAAACAATTCTTTTAGTACCTTATTGAATTTGTTTTACTTAACTTGGCATTTACATTGCATGCGGCTGTGTAAAGGTGTGTGTGTGTGTGACAGTTTCTTATTTACATTCCCTTTTAACAAATCATAAATGTCTTGTGGATGTCTATTCTATGTATAGGCCTGCTATGTTTGTAGCTTAATGTTCTTGACAGGGGTGAATCACATGCACATGTGGCTGCACACACACACACACACACACACATACACACACACACACACAAGCAGGCACGCACACCAGCCGTACAAACTTTGACTGTGGTCAGAACACTTGTGCACTCCTGTTGGTATACTTTGCCCCAACCTTTCCTCCCTTCACCAACTCTTGCAAGTGTAAAAACAATATGTCAAAGTGTCAATGTCACCACTTCACAGGTTACACTAAGAAAAAGTAATGGGTGTGTCACTATGTTGAGAGTGTTATTGAAGGATAAACATTATGACGAGTTGACAGAGCCCAGACCATGGACTTGGACCTAAGCTTTGAGCCACAGCAGGCACTTGTACATGATGCAACGACAGCTCTTTGAGATATCTGGGAAATTAATATTTGCTCAGTGTATAGAACTATTCACAACAGGTTTGTTTTGGAAAACATTAACCATTTTTCACATGGGTCAAAGCGGCCATCTGGTTAAATTCACATAGGCTCTCTTTTTACCTTATGCATACACCTCCTTTAGTAATCTCAGTGGGTTGCCTTAATTTTCTGCCTCCCTCTTTCCCTCAGGTTTGTGCAGCATTTGCAGAGTGAGACTCTCTCAAGAATGCGTCTAATTTAGTGGGCTAAGAGGCAGATTTATACCTGTGCTAGTTATGGAGAGGCTCGCCTCCCTCGAGAAGCCCAATGACTGTTTACGGGCGGCCCGAGAATGCCTAAGCAGATGATGAAGCACCTGCCAGAGCCATGTCTGCTCCATCCTGTTCTGTCTGTCTGCTCACTTCCCTTCCTCTCGCTCTTTCTTTCTCCTTTCACTCTTCCTCCCTCTCTCCTTCCTCCCTTTCTCGCTCCTTCCTGTCTGCCGCTCTTCCTCTCTTTCTTTCACTTGCTGTGCCACATCTCCTCCAGTTACCACGGAGTTGTGCATTTTACAACCATTCCCACTCCTCTCCCCAGAGTGAAGCTATCTACTTACTCTGTCTACCACTGAGAATAAGAGAGTTTTGGTCTCTCTCTCTCTCTCCCTCTCTCTCTATCTCTCTCTCCCTCCCTCCCTCACTCCCTCTCTTTCTCTTTCTCTCTCTCCCTCCCTCCCTCACTCCCTCTCTTTCTCTTTCTCTCTCTCTCCCGCACACACCGGACACACAATTGACACCAACACACACCGGCGAGCAGAAACTGTGGCCAGGTTTTGTTTATGACAGGGAAAGGCAATATCGAGATTGTTTCAGAGTAGTGTCATCACGTGAAATGTATCGCTGTCAGGAGTATGTTTTATACGTCTGGGCCCTTGGCTGAAGCCATTTTAGGAAGCAGAAAATATAATATCGAATGACCTCCTCTGGTATAAAAGTAAACTATCAGCTGTAAATTCGATACGCAACTACAGCAGTGTGTGTGAAGAGGAAGAAAACTGGGTTTGGTATGACATAAACCAAACTAGTAAAATGAAGATCAGCTGTTTCTTGTAGTAAAGTCAAAATGACATTTTCACGTATATTTGTATGCATACTGTATTTATTATTAGATTAATGTTTTATGAAACCAGAGGTATTGGGATTATTCCCTAGATATAGAGAAAAAAAAGTGCCAATACACTTAAAGGTCTTCTTCCTGTATGCTTGCGTTGTTAGGTTGTTTTCTCTTTCAAACTTGCTGGCTGAACATGAAAACAAGAGAGTATCAGTTTGCATCTGGACTCCAGCTGAATAGTTGGGTAACTTAGAGTGGGGAAACAAAATTGCACTGCATTTCATTTTTCTAACACTGTGATTTCAGCTCTTTTACTGCTGCTATAGCAGTTTTTGCACAGGGAAGATTTTATTTGACCAAGTCCACTGATAAAAAACACGATACATTTACCAGAAAAAAGACACCATTTCATTATTTGTATCTTTTTTGAGAGAGAGAGGTTATTTTAAAACTTGATACAATAATTGGTACAGATTGAAGAGGCTCGAGGAAAATCCTGAGCTCCCATAGCTCCTGTATTTGAACTTTCAAAGGGTATTTCTTTATTTTCCCAACAGGAAGCAGTTCTAATTTCGGTTGACTCCAAATTTATATTTCCTGCTGTAAAACACTGGTGAAAAGGTTCTATAAATCTCTGCACACATTATTTATTTCTCTCCTTATGTCATTTGAGTATTAAATCATCAAGCGTTGACCGATTCTTGGTCACAGTACTGTAATTCCAATGAAGGATCTTTCTTCTTTCTCTTAAATATCCATACCCAGACTGCATTATACTCAATGGGCCATAACTCGTTAATGCATGTGGTATGATTTTGCACCTGTAATTAAGTGTCATTTTATAAACACACAAACAGTAATAATACCCAGAGCTTTTCTGGGCGAGCTTGGTGGTGGCACTAGCCCATCCATCAATGTCCCTAATGAGGCTTCATATAGACAAGTCAGCGGAGGCTTCCTGGGCAGCTCGGTCTTATTTTTCATGCTCACTATGATAGCCACCCAAATCCCCGGTAAGATGATATCAGCCAAGATAGGAAAGATCTTAATGTGTGTGTGTGTGTGTGTGTGTTTGTGTGTGTGTGCGCACATGCATGCACACTGTTCAAAGTTCCCATTAACCTCACTGTCATTTTAGTGTTGGTGACGTTAATCAAAACCAACACCATTAAGTGTGAGGTGGTTAATATGGCTGCTGTTTTCAATGTCCCCATTAATAATATGATGCAGAGAGGCCAACTCGGGGAGCTAATGACGTGTCACAGGTCATTTAGACCAATCAGAAGCCACCACAGGACATTAGCCAAACAACGGCTTTGGCACTGCTATGCTACTGCGACAACACAGCATGTAAGGGAGAATACTGTTACAACAACAATACCCATATTAACTTGGGACAGGTTACCGACAACAGAACAAGGGGGTCGTGCTCCTCTCTCCAAAGCCTGCAGAGGCCTTGTTTATTTATGGTCTCAACAAACCAACACTGAAGTCCTTACACAGCCTAAGAATGATAATCCTCTTCCTGTTTGTTTGTATTATAGATCTCTGTCTCTGTCGCTCTGTCTTTTTCTAGGCCAGAAAGTTAGGCCACAGAAGAGGACAGCACAGAATGTGGTCGACGTGCTTAGCTGACAGATAGATCTACAGTTTCAGAAGCTGAGGCCCTCGCGCTGTGGGACAGATTTCATGCTCCGGATCGTCACCGCACCAGGGATGAGTGACGAGGTTTGGATTGGGCTTGGGATCCTACGGTGACGGGGGAGAATTGTCAACGCCACATTTATGATATCATTGGTAATGCCGCCGACACATTTGAGGGACTTACGAGAGCAGAGGCCAGTGTCCTTGATGGCTTAAGTCTTAAGAGCACTACTTTACATCTCTCTGACTGGGCCTAGCCCTGGATCTTTTAGTATCAGGCCCTAGGAAGCAATGCACAAGTGATAGGAAGCCTATAATCTTTGCATAAAACGTATTGCATATTCCTGATTAGTGCTAAATGTGTTTGGGGTCTCATAGGCTGTACCGCACAACTACTGTGATTGGTTGGGAAAGGAATGACTTTCACAGGAAAATAAATAATAGATTATGCGAGTTCTAACAATAAGCGAGTTGTGAAATCATGCAACATTTGACGGACATGAAGAATGACCTCATGGCATTTAAGATAACCATCTGTTTTCTCTCATCTGTTGGTGCTGGATGAGTCGGAGATAGCGTAGCCCTTTACCAAGACGCTGTTCTTATCTATAATTTGATATCTGGTCGGAGACTTTTAGTCATTGATGTTTCCAAATGTTCAAATCCGTCCAGCGATCAGTGTGCATTAATGTGACAATAACGAGAGACGGCTTTGGAAATAGTACTTTTAGAGCCCCCGCCATTTGTTATGTTGTATTATTTTATTTTTTTTGCTGCATTTCTCTGTGTGTCAGTACGAGAGCAGCAGCCATCAGTGTCAGCCGGTAATGACAGAGGAAGTGACGTGCGACAACTATGGCCTGCCACCGTGGTCGTCTCTTTAAGAGCAGAGGAGGTGGCCACGTCTCAATGCTAATGGAGGAGGAGAAAATGGCCGTGTCACTCCTGTCAACGTATTATGTTTTAAACCTAGACAGTTGTTGCTGCTCTTGCAGGCCTATAATTCCATGCCATTAAAAGTGCCAAGGGGAGAGCGAGGAAGGGAGGGAGGTGGGATTCTGAAGTGAAGCAGTTGTAGGGGTTTCTACCTCTTGCTTCCTTCTACCCTGATTCCCTGCCACTTTTGTGCTGGAAACTTTTGGCATCGCTTGAAAGCATAATGACTAGTTGTGGCTTTAAAGTGATCCTAAAGTCAATCACGTTGGCTTGAATTACCCAGCCATCTTTGTCAGTTAGTCCCTTTTCTGCCGCTATGCCATGAGGTGTGGGTGTAGACGCGTATGTATGTGTGTGTGTGTGTTGCGTGGGCATACATGTGTTCCTTTGTGCATTAATTTGCATACTATAAATGTGTGTGTGTGTGTGTGTGGGAGAGGGGAGATCTAGAAGTCAGAAACTGGTATAAGGAGTGTCGGAGGAGGATGCGACAAATTTTCATGCCTCACTGCCATTTGGATGGAAGCTTTATGTCCAGTGCAAATGTTTTACATATTAGTCACATAAAATAAAATAGAGGAACACTTTATGTAGATTTTTCATAAATCTTTTTTTAAAGAGGAGATTCATACAATAGCAAGAGCTATATTATATAAAACATTTTTAAAAAGGGTTTAAAAGCAATTACTCTAATCAAGTTGTGTTGCCAAATTAGAATGCCCCGCACATCCAAGCAACTCTGACACCTCTTTATGAATTGCTACTAATCGAAAATGTTGGTGGGAATTACTGTCACTTGTTCTGATTTATATGCATGACAACCTTTTTCATCTCAAAGAATACTAGACCCCACAAGGTCTGCAAACATTTGCAATTATGATGAACTCCGCCAGCTTATCTCAAAAGGAACAGGTTCGTACTGATGGACAAGTAGACGTTTTAATGAAATAAACTGCTTTGAGCTGATGAAACAAAGATTGCTCCACCTCAGGGCACACTCAAATTAAATTATGAAGATGACTGCATGCATGCTGCTTCCATTAACTCAGGTATGGTGACGGTTGGCGTAAACGCACTGCACGTGTTCCATCAGGGTCCCAATGAAAGAAAATAAAAGTAATAATTAAGGTTACTGCTGTATACAGTGGATGATGCTGTTGCTCGAGAGAACTAACTATATATATATAGAGAGATTTTGTCCTCTGTCCTACATCTCAGCCCCTTCCCCTGATGGCTAAAAGCCTCACAGATTCTCCTTTTCTCTGTTGGACTGATGTTAAAACCATGTGTTGTCCCCAGGGGCCAAGCGAGTAGACAGTACGATGCACACCGTTTTATGCACATAGATAAACATGGGCCCGATGGCCTGTCAGAAGCCTCTGGAAGGAGCCCAGAGTCCTTCGCCTTAAACCAATGTTGGTGTTGGGGCGAGAGGGACTGTGACTGGCAATGGGAAACACCTGTGTTGGGGTGAGGAGCCGGGCAGTGTGCCGGGGGAGGATTGCCACCGTTCCATGAGGAAGGGAGGGAGTGCCGAGTGTGCAGTAGGGATAGTCGGAAAGGCCATTTGGTGTTGAGAAGCGGAAGTTACAGTCCCGGTTGTCGCCCCTTAAACTTCAACACATAGGGGCTGGCACCAGAGCCCAAGCCTGAGGCACAACCTGGGTGTGTACATGTACATGTACAGGGATATAAAGGTCAGCTTTTGCCATGCAGATACATTAATTGGGGACCATCACATAATTATAGCTTTGGGAAAGGGGTGAGGTAACATCACGGAAAACTGAATTCAGAAATATTATAGAAATATGAGATCAATGTCCAGCCATCTCTCCCAATTGTATTTTTGTGCTGATATAGTCTTTCCCCTAAGATTGTCTGATGTCACAATTAAACAAAGGAATTCCTATCCCATATCATATGTTTTGAGTAAAGATTTGTCTTTGAAGTGACAGTAGTGGAGCAGATGTAGTCTCTATCTCAGTATAGGGAGCTGGTTACTGAGGGAACCACAGCCATGTAGACAAGCTGCAATGCTTCTGGCTTCCATACGTCTGTGGCAGTATTTCAGACACGTTCTACTGTGAGGGAAAATTGTCATTTTGATTTGTATTCTGACTTTTGGTGGACTCGTGTGGCTTTCAAGATATGTTGATTGGAAACATTTGACCCCTTTAGCGATCCCCGCAGTTTATAATGCTGCAGCGTTTGATATGTGAAACGTAAAAACGTCTCTATCTCTGTCATTCATGGAAAAGTTATCTGTATGTATCAGTGCATAATATACTAAAACTGTATATTTATTTCCGTATAGTAACAAGAAAGGTATAAACCGTATATAGCATTGAGGCAATGCGGGCAGGCTCATCCGTGTTATTGGTTGCTAAATAATACCTATAAACATGCAAATCCCAAATGAAACAAAGAACACACAACACAGCGACATTTTTTACAGCCAAACATCAAGACCTGCTGTATGAACAGCACCTATCCATCAGCCTCTCCTCAGTGGCCCAGCGCTCCACCCTCACGTCAGGTTGATCATCCCGTCTCCTGCCTCTCTATCCTGAGGTGCCTGCTGTCAATTTATCAGACGCTCCCTTTTAATTTCATACTTTCCACAGTGTAAGCATCCGTCTCCGCTGTCCGCAGCACCGTTAGAGGGTTCAGAGCGTAGCGGCGTGAAACGGGCCGATGTGTAGCCCACAACTGTCAGGGAGAAACGGGATGGAGTAATGATCTCCTGAAACAGACAGCACTGTACACACAGTAAGCATTCTATATTCTAGTCAAAATGTGTTCAACGGTTTGTATTAATTACGATTATTAAATGATGATGGTATTTTCCTGTGCACTTCCTCCAAATCCATCCAGTCCAAACAATGAATCACAATCCAAGTTGTGCAAGTTAGAGAGTCGTGCTTTAGTGCACTTGTGTAATATGTGACATAATATTCTAGCTTTGCTTAAGATATATATATATAGATAGATAGATAACCCGGTGAATGGCAAATCATTGAATCCATGTGGAACCATATGGTAGACACTCAGTCGAGGAGCATAATATAACTTAGTGGATATTATCTGTGCTCTGGTCATATGGATAAATCATAAATCAGATGTATTTAAGGATTCATAATTAAGCGTGCTATCAGTGGATCACATCCGTGTTAGACCCCATTGGCTTCATTTCAACAGCTCTTCCTTTGATTTGACACATCCGAAATGTGGAAAATAATTTTGTACTGGATGCGGCGCATAAAATATCATATGTTCAATCTTGATTCAGGACTCCCAAACCCCCTCTGGATAATACTCTCCTCACTCCCACTTTGTCTCTCTCTCTACGTCGAACAAAATTAATTACTGTATGTTTTATTTTATGAAGGTGTCAGGATGAAATGATGAATGGCTTGTAATATCAAAAGATTAAAGACACAATGCAAGGCAGGATAGATTACCACTGAAGGGCGCGCGCGCTTATACTGTAGAAGTGCATGCATGCAGACACACACATGCACACACACACGGCGTGCACAAACTCTCTGGGGCCGTTAATATCTGGTTTCATATTTGATATTAACTTACTGCAGGAGCGATTATGGCCACAATGTCATTACCAGTGGTAGAGGGGCATAATAGAAGTGAACTTTTCAAAAGGTCCTCATAATTGCAGCCTGGGCCCTTCTTGATAAGATTCCATATTGGTATGTACACTGGTCCCCTCATTACGGCCACAGATGAAAAAGAGCATTTCAGCGTTCTTTAATGAGCAGTGTACGAGTGAAGGTCATCTTAATGGGGTTTAACTTGCTGTTGGGAGCCAGAGGTAATATTCTAATGAGAAAGAGTCGGCACACCACTCTAGTAATTCTGTATTTTCGCCCATGGATGCCATTTTATTGTTGCCTGTGCAATAGTATTGAAGTCCTTTGTTGTCATTTGCAACATTGCTTGTCCTCTGTGGTCTGGTTCAGCGGCCCGACTGATGTTCACTACACACAGACACGTGCACACACATGCATACACACACACACGCACACACACATGCACCATTATTACCATATTTCAAATCCACTTCACACACCGTCCAGTGTTTATTGGAAGCTACAGTTTATTCATTGCTTACTTATGGGTGGAGGGACATCAGAGCCACCAAGCAAAAAGAATGAATATTAACCACCAGCATGG
>OMOT01027842.1:0-11879 GCA_900312575.1 Acanthochaenus luetkenii | reverse complement strand
ACCCTATACCCAACCAGGGCGCCATTCTGGCTCTCCACAGGTGGGGGGCGCCAACTTACCAGCAGGGTGGTGGAGCTGGAGCTGCTGCACTTAATGTCTTGAGGGGGGGCTGAGGGCTCTGGTCAGGTGGAAAGGACAGGGATGAAGGAAGGGGGGGGCAAAGAGGACGAGGAGGTTGGGGAGGGAGTTGAAAACAAAACAAAACAAAAAGATGCGAGAGATAAAGAAAATGATAAAAGGAAAAGTCCAAAACAAAATAAAATAATAATTGAAACAAAATGTTTGCAAAACAGAAAAAGAAGGCAAAATATGTTCAAAGTAAAAATAAGTTATTGTCAAGCAAATGTCAACATAAAAGGCACAAAGGGACACTGGTACAGGCATGTGTAATAATGAAGCAAGACGGCTACCCTGATGATATACCTGGAGACGAGGACTGGATACCGTACTAATGTTTGGTACTGCTATTGATTTTAAGCATCAAAAGGTATCGAGAGCGTCAAAATATTAACATTTTACTGAAGAGAACTGAAGTTTTACTTGCACTGAGGGAGTCAACCTAGTGTGGTCTGAGTTTTTGTGTCACCCCATCGTGTAATGAAATGTGCTTTCATTCAACAACAAAAGGTATTTTAGAATGGGTATTGAATTTAAAGTCACAACCAGTTTCAAAAGATCTCCAAAATACACAGCCTCACTCAACACCACGTGCCATCTATCTGTCCTGTAGTGTGGTATAAGGGAGTGGAGTAAGGTTCAACTTAGCCTGTACTCAATACACCTTGACTTGAGTCCAATAGTCAATGCCGATCGTTTGTTTCAGCTAGCTTGCAGTACCAGATGGGAAGGGATTAACACATCCATTTTATTTTCAGGCACTGAACTGAGGCTTTTATCCTGAGCAACACACTATGAGTGAGCAGGTTGGGGATCGGTATCACACGTAAGGACACCTCAACAGGAAACAAGGCTGTTGCGGACATCAAACCCCTGCCCTTCCATCCGGCCATCCATACCAGGACCATTCACATACTGTCCTGTACAGACACCAAAAATTAAGCTACTGTAAATCAATTTGAAAATATTTTCAGTGCTCTACCAGTCATTGCATTGTCTAACTATAAAAAGCATTAGCAAATGTGCAATCTGAAGCTAAATTATTTTAAACTAAAACAGACTAGATTATTTCTCAGTATGAGTAAGCAGGAAAGTAGTGGAGTCTGCCTTTTTTTTGACTTGTAATAGTATAAAAGCTTTCCACCACAGCGGCTGTTCTTCCAAAACATATTAAAACCTACACATCTGTGAACTCAAACTCAAAGCCTCTCCCTTCTAATCTGTGCCGAGCTCTTAGAGCTTATGCTCATAGAGAGAGTGTGCTGTGCAACGAGTGATAAAACATTTAGCTTCACATCCAGAATTTGGCATTATATGGATAAAAGGACATGTATGAAAATATTTCAATTCAAGTCGGGTTTCCTCTATCTCTTCCGATGTGTGAGAATATGTTCCCTCCATCGTGGGGTGACAAGCCCAGTTCATTATTACATTTTTGTCTGTTATGGAAGGTAACAGTACCAGAATAATCAAAAACTAAAGGAAATCATTCCACATACAGCAACTCAGGAAAATAACTCAAAATGAAGCCCATGGAAAAAAGACAAAATGCAGTGTGCTCTCATTCCACAACAAGGGCTGGAGAAATCAATCATGAACTGAAGGAGGGTACTGGGAAATGAATTTCTCTGTAACCCAGGTGACTCGAAACAAACAACAATTAAGGTTCAAAAATGACAATTCATAAGAAAACATGAAAGAAATAGACGTTTAACTTCTAAATAAAAATAAAGAAATCACAAATACTGTCTGCATCATACGTACCTGGCTCCCACAAATACAAACTTTTTAAGACTTTCTTACCACCAGCACCTGACTGCAGAGCGAACTTACTCCATAGTCAGTGAGCAACACTTTCCTTCTCAAAGAGTGTGTCAGACAATTCAGATTCAAAGCTAGCCCCTCAAATTGGTTGACAACGTTATTTTGAGCTATCAAGATGTTGGTTTTGGACCCATTTTGGGTTATTGGAAGAGAGGGAGAGAGTTGGCTCTGTGCTGTAGCCAGGACTGTTTTATTCTCTTGTATCTTTGGGCCGGAGGGTCCACAAGACTGTGAGAGGGGAAGCCGTCAGGGGAAAACCTACCCCCGTAATATTCTCTGCTTCTGAACTCGCCCGAGTGTGCAGACATCTTTCCTTGTTTAACAATTTGTTAAAATGAATCCCATTTCATAGCCCTGTGCCTATGGATCATGGTGAAGCTCACTGCCATTTGGAGAGTGCCAAGACACAAGAACATTAGCAAGACAGAAAGCTTGTATTGCTGAATTCATTAAACTTTAATGACACTGTTCTGGCTTCGGTGCCGCTTTGGGTAGGAGAGCAGCCTTAAGACAAACAAACAAGGTTTTTAACTATCAGAGAGGCCTCCTCTCCGTCAAGAGACATAGGACTGAATGTTCCAGCACACAGCAAATAGGACACGACCACAGCCACAGTCCCCAAACCCTTATATGTGTCCAATGGGCTTATTTACTTACGTTCTTACTGGATTTCTAGCCTTCTGCTTCTTTTCCTCCACTCATATTGTATTTGTAAACTCCCCACGTCAAGAGTGATTGCTGGAAAGGGGCTGTGAATCTGGCCGGGCTATCACGCTGCACAGGCCTCCTCACGCCTGATAAGGACTTAAGACGGGCTGGGGCACAGTTTTAGAAAAGCGCATATCCCATGAAGGCCAATGGTGGGATTATGGATACTAGATCTATACCACAACAAAAGAAGAAACTCACTTGAGGGTCTTTTGAAGCTTCTGTGAAAGAGTTTCTGACAAATAATTAGTAATGTCTGTATTCACATCCTTCTATTTAACTTTTAAGTCTGTTGTGATGTGACTGGGAGCTCTGGGTGCACCATGTTACATACTGGTGGCATACCTAATCATTAGCGTGACATCTTCAATGGACACAATGTCTGCACATCATTGCTAACCCATTACTCAACGGCTGTTGTCAACTCTTACATTGACAGATTGCCAGTGCTTTTAGTATCAGAATATACTGTAAGTGCATGTCTGCATTTGCCTTGCATTTTCAACATCAGTGTCGAATGACAGGATGTTCGTATTTGTAGATCATTAAGGATTTAATCCCTGTTGATGCCAAATGGTCATGCTGGGGCTCATACAAACACTCCAATATATTTAAAAACCTCCCGCAATTACAGTAAGTGGGGGGCTAAACTGCTTGTTTGGCTAAATACAGAGGATTTAGAATCTCCCACTTTAATTTGAGAGATAAAGCTAAACTGTCCACTGCCAGCTTGTAGGTATAATCTAAATGTGTAACAAAGCCTGACAATCCAGGGGCCTGGCCCATAGCTCATCGGCAAAGCGTGAAATTAATTCTGATGCTATGAAATGGGATTCTTATCTGCCACTCTAGGGCTCGCTGTCCCCACTGCACAACCTCCCCTAACATCCACCCCCAGGGTCCATCTTGAGTCTCATTATCACACCTTGCGGCACACCAAGAGGGACGCTGGGAGCCCTCCCGGCTCTCTGGTTGTGGACCCGGACCGGCCACGTCTGAACGATCTCACAAAAACGGTGTCTCAACCTGGTCTGACTAGGTCGGCATATCCCATGAGGCCTTGCTTCTGAATGAGGGCCACTGTTGCCAATCACACCCGATGAAGAGATATTCTCAACCTGCTGTAATAAGGACCAAGAGGTCTCGTAAAAATGATTGAGGTGCTCCTTAAGTTGAGGAAGTTATTTGACATCAGTTGCAATGGAGCAAGGGAGGCGTGGGTGAGGATGGAGATCCGGGAGAGAATTATAATTTTTAGCAGTGACTCTTCACAGGTTCTTGGCAGAGTGATCCCCATGACAATAGCCTCTGGTGCTGCTGCGAAGACTGAGCACAAACTTCAACACTGCAAACATTTTGTACCAGAGACAATGGACAACAAAGCAAACAGGGAAGTCATATTGTCTATCTTTCTTTTCACTCGGTGGCAAAGGGTTTCAGTCTGCCAGATCATGCAAGAGGTTCAAATCCAGGTTGAAATGGTTGTGTGAGTAAAACATGGCACAAACAATGCCAAAGTTAGGGGTTCGACACCAACCCATACTAAAATTGTATGGACTCATGACATTGTAACATGCTTTGGATAAAGTGTCCACCATCTGGCATATATCAAATCACGTTTGTTACCTTGTTTTAAATGCCTTACAAATACATTTGACGTGACATGAAATGCTCAGTGTGCTTCATTTTAATTTGTGTCTTGTGGTCCAGCAGTCCTTCCCTACCATGTTATTAATGCTCAAATATATCAGAATCTGAGCAGCTGGTCCATTCAAGCAGCTGGTAAATAAGGCTTCCTCATTACAGTGTAGCGTGTGAGATTGTGTGTATGTGTGTGGGGACAGTTGTGTGTGTGTGTATCTGTCTAGCAAACCCATGCTGCTCCAATGCGATGTGTGTTTTTAATGACAGGGCGTGGCAGTGCCACACCAAGGTGATTGGATTTGAGCAGAGAGAGGAAAAGGCGACGAGGGCTGCAGTCAAACGTCTCTCTGCACAGTGTCATACCACATACAACAAAACTATAACTGTGTGTAGATTAGATATGTGATCTAACAACGGCTGCACACACACACACACACACACACAGGTGTGTGCTATGTACTCTGTGTTAATGCACTCAGCTTTGCTGTTGTTTTCCCATGAGGCAGGCAGCTTCAATTGACTATACTGCACTGCACTGAGAATACATTTAACATGAGCTATATATGTCACAAAGCTCTTCATCGGCTCACCGAGATGCCTGGAGATTCTATTACTATTCCTGACATGTATGTGGAGCCAAACCACAGACATGTCAGATTAATATTTAACCATGTCACATAAAGACTCATTCAATTCTTCAATTCTCCGTTGGTTGAATAGATGAATCTGTGGGGGTCATTGACAGGTATTTTCTAGACATTATGGCAGACTGGAGCCCCAATACCAAAAACAACCACTTACCTCAAAGTATCCAAAAGATCAAGTTGTGATTGTATTGTGTTGTGTTGTGTTGTGTTATGGGAACATTTTAGCTTTGTCTGCCTGAGTCTGTGATCTTCCTGACCTCGGTGGTGAGAAACCACGGGCTTTTCCTCAAACACCTGCTTGAGGAGGGACTCACCATGAAAACAAGAACAGCACCCATTGTCTGAGAGAACACAAGTCCTGGGCTGAAACCATAGAACTAGAATGGATAGAAAATATCAACATTCTTGAATGGCCATTTGGCTGTTAACCGTAAGATGACTGCTGAAGAAAAGTGCATCGGTAAAGTCCACTTATTTCCAGGGCAATTCTACCTAAATTATATGGTGGCCATCTAAGGTATGTGAAGGATAACATGATAAACCAGGAATTACCTTTTCTATCCACTACATTCCTTTGGATGAGGCAGTTGAAAAGAGGAGACCCTCGTCTCAAGTTAGACTTATTCTCACCACATTTTGCTCAAAGGATAAATGCGTGTCAATGCTATCTCTTAGCACCGCGCTGCTTGCTGTACTGTAACCGCTTGTGGCTGTGGTGGACTTGGGTTCATGCAAGAACCCAACAGAAAGAGGAAAATAGCAGCAAGCTACTGTTTGGAGTGATGTCAATGCGATATGCTTTCAGATAACCCAGACACTAATGGGAATTCATTAATAAATAAAAGATCTAACTCAAAACTTTTTAAAAAGAGGACACAAAGTAAGCAAGGTGATGTCAAGCCATTCCAAGGAGAGCTTTTGTTTCATTTCACTGGGGAACAAGTGACAAAGAGAGAAAGAGACAGTGAGAGAGAGTAATGAAAAGATAGAAAAAGAGAGGGGTGTATCCGATCCAATCCACTTGCAGCTTACTGTTCAAGAAAACATTGCAAAAACAGAGGTAAGGGACTCACAAACACACATCCACAGGTGAAGATGCGAACACACACACGAGAGACGCCGAGACAGAAATAGGTTTGGATGGACATATAAGGCAGATTCATGCCTGGAGTGATCAAAGATCAAGGGTGCAGTGGTGGGTTCTCAACAGCACCCCCAGTGGGTAGGAGGGAGTGTCGCATGCAACTGGCGCTCTCCTCCTCAGTGACTCTGCACTGTCTGTGTAGCTCTGGCCCCAGCAGAAACAAAAAGAAGTGAAGTGGTGGTCCCAAAGCCCCCACACCCATGAGGTGGGGGAACAGCCAAAGAGTTGCACTGGTAGAAACAGAAAATGTGTTAAAAGACGTCTCCTTCCACTGCCACGGCTTTCCTATGTCCCAGTCAAAGTTCAAACCTCTCACGTCTAACAGAGGACAGACATTTTGAACAGGAATGTAAACAAATAGATTACCTTTTTACACAATTTGTGGTTTTCTATATTCCCTATCACCAGGATCCACAACAGCTAGCTCAGATCCACCAATAATCCCCATAAATCCAGCTATATTTTCTAAATTCTTTAGCGTAATGTATTGACCCTCAATATACAAAGGCAGTGTTCATATTTGTATGCTACGTAAACCCAAAGGACGTCCACAGACTGCATTTGATATGACTGTCAGCTCAACAGTCCCTCATATTTGACTGGCTAAGCTGTCCACGCTTGCTTTCTCTCCAGCTTGTACTACTGTGTGCTATGATGTCACTCCTGTTATTTTTTAGCAGGCTTTAACAAATTCAGTTGTGTTCCTGCCATCTGTAAAATAAAACATCAGTGCTGTGCTGATCTGCTGGTATGAATTCAGGGGGTGGGCCTGAGTACTTTTGGTGACTGTTGATAGGAGAGCTTTTCTGTCTGTCCTCTGATGACTAAACCCGCCCTAAAATCCCTCATCCCCAATCTACAGTAAATACAGTTAGGAGAAAGCCTTGGCAGTCATAGAGGAGAACAGACATGTTTTGTGTCTCTATCACGTGGGAGATAGTCAACTTGCTGTTGACGAAAGAAAAGGGAGTGAAAGGGAATAAGAAAATAAAGAAACTGCCAAAGTTGTCAGTCCACATAGACTTGATTTGTTTGACAATGTTGGGTACACTCACACATATTTGGCACCAGAGCCAAGGTAGAAAATAAGCAAATCAAAAAGTAAAAAGGTTATAAAACTCCAGTCTAAAAACAAAAGTGACTGTAGCCCTTTGCAGCTTATATTTAACCTCATGGTGTAAATGTCATTTTCCATGGGGTAGAAAACAATACGTTGTCACCTAAACAAAATTGATATCAATCAAGTGCACAAATATTAAACCACATGTTTTTAGTAAGGGTTCAGCAACACATCAATTAAGAGTCAGTCATATAGTTCAGCATTTCTGAATCAGCTTTGAACCCTGAGTATGTCTGAGAGAAACACAGTCATAGTTCAAAGGTGATGATGAAGTTGACATCAGAGTAAAACAAGGTTACAGCCTGGAGCCAGAAGGAAAATTCACATCACCTCAGTACAATTCACTCCACAATAAAGACACTTAAACTGCTTCATTGGGGAAACCCCTGTGTTAGCCCACCCACAACCCACTAAGAGAGCAGGAGAGACGAGTGAATAAATACTGGTTACATACTGGCTTGCAAGGTCTTCTGGAACATGTCATTGGTGAAGGCTCCGATGCCTTTGTTAGAGATGGCCGCCAGAGTGAAGTAGTACTCTGTGTTTGGACGGAGACCCTCCACGACATACGAAGATGAGGGTCCGAATGTTTTCTTTATCTGCTGATGGAGGAAAAGGATGGCAATGTCTCAAGTCTTGCGCAAAATTATTATCTACTTATACTAGACATGGGATGTTGGATCCTAAGGAGTTGCCACACATCTCTCGATGGAAATTAAACTGATTAAATGTATTACCTGGGCGCCAAAACTGCCCTCTTTGTAGAGAAGCTCGAAGCTGATGATTCCTTCCTTGTCATAGGCAGGTTCCCAAGTCAGTTCAATGCTGGTGTCAGAGACAGCACCAACCTGGAACTTGGCTGGCTGACCGGGGACTGAAAGAGCAGAAAACATGAATTTTCAAATGTAGTAAAGTTAATTCCACCAAATTTCCTCAAAGAGAATCCCCAATTTTTGGTTGAGATTTTAGGCATTTAGCTGATGCTCTTATCCAGAGCACCATGGTTACAATGAGCGCAACAGTAGAATAAATTACATTCCTAGATTGCCAACATTACAAGCAACTGCCAATAGGGAGCACAAGGGTCAGCGCCAGTCTATTGTCAGTGCCTCAGCATGACAATAAACGTAACAATTATCCAGTGTCCCAATCCCTCTTCACATTGTTGTCCTTTAGTAACCCAAGTCCTTTATTGGACTCTCTGAACCCTTACCTCCTTGCAGTACTTTGACGTGGATGGGCTCTGAGAAGGGTCCGTCACCCACAGAGGTGAAGGCCAGGACTTTAATAGTGTAGGTCTCTGAGGCCACCAGGCTCTGGATGGTAGTGATGATGCTGTCCTGGACATTGTGGATCTGCCAGAGGCTCATGGGCTGGGAGTCGTCCATGGTGTAGTAAACACGGTAGCCCTTGATCTGCCCATTGGGCTCCTCGGGCTCCTCCCAACACACCATCATGGTGTTCTGGGATATGATCCGAGCCTGGATGTTCCTTGGAGGGCTTGCTGGGGCTTGTTCGCCAGTCCGGGTCTCTACCGGCTCACTAGGAGGACCCTGGCCAATAGTGTTGAAGGCCGAGACGCGGATCTGGTACTCGGTGTTGGGGTAGAGGCCACCAATACTGTAGCGCGTGGTGGTGATGCCGTCCATGATCTCGACCTTGCTATCTGGGAACTTGGCCCGGTACTGGATGATGTAGTAAGTCACTGGGTCTGGGTTGCCTGAGTCCCAGGTGATGGTGACACTAGTGGCGGTGGTTTCAGTCACCACAGGGGTACCTGGAGGTTTGGGAAGAGCTGTCATGTTGACAGGAGAGGAGGGAAAGGGAGGTGTTAGCATTTCTCTTGAGAGAGACTGATTGAATAACTTTGCAACCTTGGTGACTGGATTGTAATTGGACAGGGCAAAAAGGTTTTAAGTCCATGTGTAAATGCATCAAAGACGCACATAAGATCCAATCATCCAAACCATCTCGGGAGGTGTTCAGAGATACATTCAGCCACATTCACAACAAATTGTAAATGAGTCTCCAATCCACATATAGGAGCTACGTAACTGGAAAAATAATCCTTTATGTGGATTCAACCAGGAAGCATATGCAAAACAACCACGCAGATGCAGCATGGATAGTAACATACTTGTCAAAATGGTTTACCAGGATACTTTTAAAGGATGTCAATATTACAAGAGGAAGTGATGTGTGTGTGACAATGTGCATTTTGACAAGGAAAAGATAAACTGGATTTGAACATGTATACTGGAGACATATTTTAATACCAGGTATATGAACATTGTCATAAACAGCAATTAGCTCTTACATTTGACCGTGATCTGTGCCACAGCTTCAATGATGCCAAGGCTGCTCATGGCCACACAGGTATAGTTGGCCGACTCGCGGACGCTGCTGAGTTCGAGAACATTCCTGCCCACCGGCATCTCATCCTCCGGTGTCAAGTCTTCCGAGTTGAGCATCCACTTGACGTAAGGCATGGGCGACCCAACTGCCACGCAGGTTATGTTCACACTGCCACCGGGCATGATCTCCTGACTCGTTGGTGGAATGGAGAACCGAGGGGGCACCCGCCGGACTGGGAGAGGGCATGAGGAAGGGAGGATGAGAAAAGAAGTAAGGGAGTCAAAAAGAGAGAAAAAGAGAGGTAACAAGAGGCCGATGAAAATGTACCCTTCTGAAGAAAATACTTAACAACTACGAAAAGGTTAAACATGGTAAATGTGAACTGAAACGCAAAATAAAATAACTAGACTTTTCAGAACGTAAAAATATATAAATAATGAGAAGGAACTAAACTAACAGAACTGCTTCAACAACAATATAGGTTGACATTAAAGCAACGATTCATAGCAACAAGGTTCCATTGACCAATATTTGACCCATCACAGCACAATTAAAGACACAAAAATCTATTATGAGTTTCTCATCTTTGGAACTGACCTGCTGAATATATCCAACTACAGCATAACCTGAACAACAAGGCCATGTGATAATGCTATCACATAAGGCCAACAAGGCAACCTGGAACTTCCTGTCACCTCAGGCACTCACGCCAAACAGGAAGTAGGCCATTATAGGCTTCTCCCACAGCACAGGAAGTATAGGGTTACTGGGCTATTGATCATCTTTACGGTGTCTCTAAATGCACTCTAGCGTACGTTTGCAGCACCTGTCTCTACTGCCTACATATCATTAAAGATGAGAAACTTTAATCAGATTTTTGTGGTTTAGGGTAGATCCACTGGACAAAGCCTTTTTAAGATCTGACACGGTTCCATTGATAGATGCAGCTATCAGTTTCACAGACATCATGCATAAATAGACCGAGGTAAATTAAGGAGTAAATTATAACAAAACCAGATATAAAAATTGAGATAAAATGCATAGAGGAATATAACTGAAGGGTCGCTAGCATGCCCAGACAAAAGACGATTGGAGAGGAAAGGAGAAATACAAGATAGAGGATACAGCACCTGAGGAAAGAATATAGAGAAGGGGAACAGATGAGGAAAGAGTGATAGAGTAAGAGAGAGAAAGAGAGGGGAAGGTTTGGAGGGGGTAAGGGGGGTAACCCACTTCAATGCTGTGTAAGCTTTTTCTTTCTCCAGCCAATGTGACAAAATGTGGTGGTGGCACATTGTCACATCGCAGTCCCAGTTAACACAAAATAAGTATAGAGGAACAAGGTGTATGTCTAGGAGAAGTACATAGAGAAAGAACTGTAGTAGTTGTAGCTAGAGAGGCAACTATCACAGAGAGTAGGAGTCAAGAAACAGAATTGGACCAACAGGGAATAGAAAGACAGAGACAGAAAGAGAGAGAGACAGAAAGAGAGAGAGAGAGAGAGAGAGAGAGCGATAGATGGATAAAGGGAGAATGACAGCCAAGAGGAGACAGGGAGAAGGAGACCCATGGAAAGGAGTTGAAATTTGAGTGGAAGGAGGTTGATAATGGGACTGAGACGCAGCGGAAAGATGTAAAGGGCAGTGTGTATTTGTGTCTGTGTGTATATATACATGTATATACTGTATATATATGTATATGTTTGCGTTGGTATGGGCGTGGGTGTGCGCATGTACAGTATGCGTGTAGTATGAGTGTTTGAGGGTGTGAAAGAGCACGAGTTAGAAAAAACATTATGTGTTTATGTGAGGCATCCCAGCAAGCATTTGACGGATGTGCAGGAGGTGGCCATGTTCAACGTTAACCCAAACGAGCACAATATTTTCACAATATTAATTTAAGGCACAGTAAAAATATATATTTCATTACTATATCATTATATAAAAAGATACAATATTTCGGCCTCAATATCACAAAACGATGCAGATAGCAGCTTTGGACGACTATGGGCGTTGTCTTATCCTTCATTTGTCACGATATTTACACAGGTTTTCAATGTCGGTGCAGGCCGTCACATCAACATCTATTCAAGGGTCAAAATGTTTGTTGGGATGCAAAGAAGGTCAAGAGAGAGAAAAGGAGAGGAGGGCAGAGGTAGAAATAAAAAATGCTGAACTAAATGGAAGAGCTGACTTAGAGACAGACAGATAGACACGACAGAAAAGACAGAGACGAGAGACGAGACACGAGGCAGAACAAAACAGACTCAAGCAGCAAGACAGCAGACAATAAGACAGACAGATGGGCAGACAGACAGTTA
>OMOT01027840.1:0-11568 GCA_900312575.1 Acanthochaenus luetkenii | reverse complement strand
TCACTGTTGACATTTTAAAAGGCACAGGATCAAATGGCGCAGAGTGGGCTGCGGAAGGATCAACATCCCAGTAGACATTATCGTTTGTCTCTGGTCTGGCCAGCTAAGAGGACAGGTTAAATCATAGTGACAAGGAAAAGCCACAACCATGAGTCTAATCAGCCTGCTGATACTTTGAACTGTCCGAATAATACCTCTTTTGTGAGTGTGTTTGTGTGTCTCTCTCTATCACTGATTGTGTGTGTGTTTGTGTGTGTGCGTGTGTATTCGCAGATACCGAACCTTTGTTTCCGAGGACGCAGGGCCCAACACCCTTGTCGCCACAGTACTGGCCAAAGACCCAGATGGTGACAGAATAATCTACTCAATAACAGCAGGCAACGAGGAGGGCAACTTTGTCATTGACAGCCAGAAAGGTGATACTTTTAAATTGTCCAATCAGGCTTTACATTTGCAGCTCTCACTCTAATTGACAGGCTTCCCCTCAAATAAACACATTCAACTTTCAATACAGTCGTGCTATACAGTGTGTGCAGTGAATGCCCTCTACTTTCAAAGTCAATCTGGAAAGATATTGAAAGTTGATATTAAAAGGAGTGATTTAAATATGAGCGCCGCTGTTTCCATTATTGGGGTCACAAATACAAACGATGATGTTGTTCGGGAATTTTCCACCGTGGGCTTTTCCTTTGGGAGGTACAGAGAGAAACCCTCCCTTGTGCCTGAGCTCTCTAGCTCTGGTGACCGCACAGTTTATCTTTTTTATTGACCCTTTGATCCGAAACCAGTGGCACATTTGTCAGACACTGTGACATTTGTCAACCAACCCTTTCAATTCAATTTCACAACAACCCGCTCTATCATAGCTCACAATCTTCAACCTGCACTCTGCCAGCTCCTCTATCTTCTGTGTAGTCCTCTTATGTTCCTTTCCTCCCCGTCTGTGTTTCCTCGGAGCAAGAAAATGCTACGGGTAATATTTGTTCCCGCTTCATATGAAGAGCGCCGGCTCATTGAATAGCTGCTACAGCTCATGTCACATTTGTAAACAAGGTTGACATTTAAGCTGGGAGTGTGTACATCGCAGCATTCACTTATTTCAATGTAGTGGCGCAGTGCTTGTCATTGTCATGCATTGTCATTAGGAGCCAAGGCTCCGAGATCACAAGTAAATGGGACTGGAGGAGAGTCAGGCACTCGCATCCGGGCGTATCAGCATGGCGGGTTGTCTATAATCAAGAGCATTGAAAGAGATGAATAGAAAACACAAGATGTTTTTATATTATTTGGACTCCCCACGCTCTTACTTCAATGGGTTGCCCCAGATCACAGGCTGCTTGTTCGCCCCGCAACCTCTGATGCTTTTGTACGTCTGTTAACAGGAAAGATGTTGACTCAGATGCAGCCTCCTTTTATCTCGACCGTTACATGAAAACAGACAACGGGGGAGAGAGCAACAACTAATAGGCATCTGCGGCTTCTAATGCAAGTCACCTACTACTCGTGTTTTCACTCAACTGGTTGAGTCGGATGGGCGTCTGCAGAGGAGAGCATGCAATTATTAGATTAGAAATGTGACAAAATCACCACTGTGAAATTGGTTTTCAGTTTTAGTCAGCATTTCAGATTTGCAACTTTTTGAGGGCTTTTGATTAGAACGTCCACCGCTCTCTATCTCACTCTCGACTTCTGGAACGTAACAACGTACAATGTGCCATTTCGGGTTTCCCTTTATTGGAAGTACCTTACGATAGCATATTACCTCACTATACCCGTTGAGTTAGAAGGGGCCATTCGATAATATGTAACTGACTGGGCCTGTGGTCTTTGCAGGGTTGATTCGTCTGCGCTCCACGCCCCTGCCCAAGCTTCAAGGCCTGGAGTATGTCCTGAACGTAACGGCCACAGACGACAATGCATCCGGGGGGCCGCACCCTCTCTCCTCCACCGCCCGCGTCATTGTTGGGGTTGATGATGTGAACAACAACAAACCCATATTTGAGAAGGTGAGCAGAGCCTTTCAGTGAATATAAAGTAAATATCAGAGCATTTGGAGTTTTAGTTTTTGCTGTCAATGTGGAAACCACACCAAAAAAAACTGTCTGACAGGCTTGTTGTTTTTCCTCCAATAAAAAAATGTGCTTGCAGAATATGTTACATTTTTCACACTCCTGTGGCCATGGCATCCCCCTTTTGTCTCTCTCTCACTCATCCTCTCGTTGTGCTACAGCTCATCTGTCTGTCTCTCCATCCTCCCTCTCCACACCCCCCTCTCCAACTCTCCCTGTCTCATTTATATCTTTTTTATTTATTTATTGAGATCTCATTTCCCTGGCCACCCTTTCTCTTTCCTCTGTTTTCCCACGAGTTCTGCCTTCACACCCACTCTCTCTTTAGGCACTCCGTAGGGATTTATCATGACAATGTACTATACCTGTTTAATTAACTTCCTCCTTAATTAGGAATGACTTGAACTTCAGCAGAAGATATGTTCATGCCAAGCTGTCACTCCTGAGGTCTTATGGGTGGCTGGGAAGTGTTGGCAATGTGTTTAAATATCAAGTTACGCCTCAGAACCATCTGGGCTAGCGTGACCTTACGTTTGATATTATGTGATTTTATGAACAATTATCTACGGGGCATATTGTCTCTGTCATCACACTCCCACAAACCCCTGGTTTATTCTTCCTTCTATCTCTTATGGGTATTTCAACCATCTCTCTCTCTCTCTCTTTGTATCTCTGTCTCTCTTTCTCGTCTGTGTCAGCTCCTCCTGCAGAGAGAGTAGCTAGTATGTATATGTGATTACAAAACAGCAGGACTCCGGAGACCAGCTCCCTATCTGGGGCGTGTGTTCATCAGGGGAAATGGATTGAATACCCGGCTGAGAGCTGGGCAGTGCTGAGTCTTCATAGAAAACCAATTGAAGTCATTTCTATAGATGCGGGCTACTATGTATAGCTTGCACATTGTGTTTTATGTCCCCACTGTGCAATATGTGAAATGGGCCTCCTAATTGAATAGTTCTCTGTGATTTTGTGCTCTCGTGAATGTAGCGTATTCTGACATGCCCTTATTCTCTTCTCCTATTCTCATATGTGTTCTCTAACATGGATTTCTATCCTTCTCTGTCTCCATTGCTCTCTCTCCCTCACCCCTCCCTATCTGTCGTCTCTCCACCTTCTCCCCTCTCTCCCGTATTGTCACTTTACTCCTTTCAATCCCTCCACCTCTTCCTCCCTTTCCCCCTTCCTCCTCCTCCCAACCCCCCGTCTCCCTCAGTGTCTGCAGTACCGTGAGCAGGCTTCTGTGCTGGAGAACCAGCCAACGGGGACTTTTGTGTTGCAAGTGCACGCTGTGGATGCAGATGAGGGAGCGAATGGCAAAGTCAAATATGGCTTTATGCACAGAGACAGCGCCATGCCCGCCTTCCGAGTTCATCCAGACACAGGTAGATAGGTCACGGACTGTCACGGATAAAATAGGGACTAAATTAGACTTAGACCATGGAGTTTACATTACATAGACAGTGCTACCATTGAGGTAATTGACACCTATGCAATGGTACGGGTCATTGCAGTGAAACTGTTAGAGTTGGTAAGAGTTGAAATTTTCACAGAATTCAAAATGCTGCTCTCATAGTCTCAATAGTATTCAATGCCAAAGAGCCATTAGAAAAACACATTTTCAATTATCATTATAGCCCTGCTGAAATGAAGCACAAGCCAAGTTAACCTTTACATACCTATCAATCATCATTTCATTTAATCTGGTCAAGGGCAGTGTGGCGCTGCAGTACACACAATGATTGTTTATCATGAATGAAAGATTAATAGGCCAACAGTTTGTTTTGCTCCATAATGAAGACATAACACATAGAGCCATTATGATATTCTGGCACTTGTACTCTTTCACGCTTGCATTCTGTAAAACACACATTTAATAGAAAAATCACTGCACTTGAAAAGAATGCTTGACATTTTTCCACATACATTTATAATTGCTTTTTTATTTTTTTATTTTTGTATGTATGGATGGGTGAAATGGAGAATCTCTGAATGGATGAATAGATATGTATATATATATACATGTGTGCATGGTTGGATGGGTCGGAGAATTGTCTCATTATTGTCCTGTATTTACAGGAGTGATTGTGACAGCCAGGCGGTTTGACAGGGAGCGTCAGAGAGAGTACTCCATTACAGTGACAGCCACTGACTGGGCGGAGGAGCCGCTCATCGGCATCTGTCAGCTCAACGTCCAAATACTGGACCAGAATGATAATAGCCCCAAGTTTGAGAATTTGCGCTATGAGTGTGAGTGCTAAATAAGAATTAAAATGACTAATATCAGTTTTAACCTAAACTAGTTTTGCACATCAACCAATGTCCTTAAAGTCACAATGAAATGAAGCATTACTTTTTCACCTTGTTCATTTTCCATACCATAATATATACCTATTTAAAACATTCTTATTTTCTTGTATTTTTATAACAAAATCCCATTACTTTTACTTCCTAGAAAACACTATCTATAATGGTGACCTCATGCTGCACCAGTAGGTGTAAATAAACCGCCCTCCCGTCAAATGAAACTGCCTTTCTCTCCCTAACTGAAATCCCATTGGTTTACACTTTTCAATGATCCCTCCCCACGTTATGTCCCACCCCAACATCCTGTTTCAATAGGAAATACATCAAATTAAGTAAGCAAGATGTTCTTTCATTGTGACTTAAACATCCTTAAATATTTTGTACTTTTTTTTCCACATTTCTTTAAGGTTACCATCAGCTTTAAAAATGTCTACTCTTTGACCAGCAAAACGAGCGCATGCTGACATTTTTACCATCCCTGCAGATTTTCTGAGAGAAGACACCATGATCGGTACCAGTTTCCTGCGTGTGGCGGCTCACGATGACGACTTTGGCACTAATGCTGCCATCACTTACTCCATGTCTCTGGAGCAGCCTGAGTACCTGAGGGTCAACCCTGTCACTGGATGGGTCTTTGTTAACCATCCCATATCACAGGTCAGTCAGCCGTTATTGGCAGGCTCTCTGTCAACCCGCACACACAGCATCAAAGGCCGTAGTCTACTAACCAGTAGGTCAATATCACATGTCAGCCTGTGGGTCTATGTCAACTAAGTTGGTTAGTGAGCCCCCTCAAAGTGGCTCTGTCTGTGTACTCCCAGATGTATGTATATGGAGAGACCATAGAGATGGAGGATGGAGGGAGAGTCTAATTTGGGCTAAAGAAATTATTTTAAAAATAGATCAGCTTGGGGTTCCTGTGGTCATACAACACTTCAGTGTTTCTAATGACTAGTGTTTCTAAATATAATCTTACCCAGAATACCCAGAATAGCTTGAGTATCTCTGTCGAAAAAGATCTGCTGTTTTTAAATGGATGGCGGAGGTTTCTTAAGAAGCCACATTTTTATTGCAAACGGATACTTTTTAATTCATGGTTCGAGTTTTTGATATAAAGACTGACAGCATGTGACTGCTTAAAATGAGTCATGTATTTTGAGGCTATTAACTGGAACAATCAGGAAACTGTGTGGAAGATTCTGCATGTGATTTGACTTGCAGCAGCACCCTTACCTCAATGCTAACAGCGTCTCAACAGCCAAAACACTCGGGGATAGACTTCAACTACTACAAATATACATTCCTTCATGGCAAAATAAACAAGTTCCTTCAAAAGGTGAATCATTGATGAATGTTTACACGTGAGCCATGAAAACAAGCTACATAGATTTCTGCTGTGCTATTTTCTAGAGAGGAATTTAAATGAGTAGTATCAAACAGTGTTGATTTATGAGAAAAAAATCAACTACTATCAATCTATCAAACTATCAATCTGGTGGTTGTAGTAAGTGATGTAAATGATGTGTCAAAGTGTCAGTTATGTCATTGAACGCATCATTATAAAAATGATGTTCCTAAATTGCCATGTGTTTAGGATATTTTAAGTTTGCTGTAGCCTATCAATGTTGTTCTTTCCCTCAGACAGGTGTACTTAGTCAACTATAAGACCTTTTCTTTGGCTAGTAATCTACTAGCACGTGTATCATTTAGCATACCTTTTCTTGTAGTGGCTTCAGAAGTCTGACGGCATTCAAAATGTAAATTGTTAAGTCTCGCTTAACTCAGCTCAACTAAGTTGTTGCATTTTTCAGAATCCTCCCACAATCTTTGAGCCCCAACTAAGACTATAAAAGCATTTAATTAAATGTTAAATGTCTCAACTTGTTGCGTTTAGATTTTCTGATCGTAGTTTCTGATTGCAGTCAACAAGCATTAGGGCCAAATTGTTCAGGCCACACGTCACAGCGATTAACATTTCCACAGCAACACTTGTGTTTGTGCAGCATAGTTCCACTTTGACTCGTGGATGGTAAAGGAGTCCCGATGCCCTAAGATAGCACAGCCAGATGTGATGCCAATGTGCAGTACAGCTCTATAGAGAATTAATTGGAGAAGATGGAAAAGGTGGCTGTGACCGTAGAATATTTTATGGATATTTTCTGGTTCAGATCTGACAGCATTACTGCCAATGTAATTCTAAAACGTAGTTGGAGTCCACATAGTCAGTTATTCATGTATGGTAGATGGAGCAGCTCCAGGGTGTACACTGGACGTCACAGATTAGAATCTTCGTTCTCTCGTTTCAAGCTTTGGGAAAAGAGTTGTACTTGCTCACGAACACTAAGTGGATTGTCCTAAGAATAGAATACGTGATGATTCTTTATGAATAGCCAGTGCACCACAATAATAGAGCTGCTATGCCATGATTTGCATTGACTGAATAATGACAATTTAAGTCTTCCACAATTGAATGCTGATTCATGCAATTTTTCATGAACAAAGTGGTATAACTATGACTTTCATTATCTTTTATTGTGAGCGCTTAGAATAATAATAATTAAAAAACTAAAAAAACATTAACTTACTTCACGGGGGGGAAAAAAGCCCCTTTAAAAGAGGGTTGGTTTTTTTCTGTGAGTGTGAGTGTATTGTTAACATTATGCCTCTATAATGATATAAGTAAACAGAATTAAACATTCTAATCACCTCTTAAGAAAATGTTCTACTTTCCCTGCAGGGTTCACCTTGATGAAATACAGTTCCTCAGTCCAACGTAACCCCGTTATTTCCTAGCGGTTCAGTTATAGCACAATAGCAAAACTAGATCACCTTTGTGCAATCAGCCTGTATGAATTACAGTTTCATAATCCATTTTGACCCTCATACTGCTGCTTTTGTTGTTCTCAGCCTAATTTAACGACTTCCTATTGTTTACTACAGAGGACCTACATTACACGGGACATAATAGCAATGGATGGGGGAAACCGGAGCACTTCTGTTGAGCTGGCAGTCACTATCACCAATGTGAAGAACCAGCCTCCGCAGTGGGAAAAGGACAGCTACAGCGTGGTCATCCCTGAGAACACCGCCAGGGACACACCCATAGTGGTACAGGCAGAGTGTGTGTGTGTGCGTGTGTGTGATTTCAGATTAGTTTTTACACACTTATCAATACTTTATTTGATGCTGATGGATTAGGGTGTATATTGCTGTAATGCTGGTTTAATTACTCAAATTTGCCATTTGGGTTGCTGTAATTTCTTTGCTTACTGTCCTGGGATAGTGAGCAGTCTGAGCGTCATTCAGTCACTGTGTGTTCTTTCTGTGCTCAGAACAGTTGAAAGCTTGTCAGTACGCAAACAGTCTTTAAACCTTTTTCAGTTTGATGCTCTACTTAGTACATCACATCAAGTACTACACTACACACAAACACACATATATTTGCATGTCTTTGACTGTGGGAGGAAACTGGAGCACCCGGAGGAAACCCACGCGAACATGGGGAGAACATGCAAACTCCACACAGAAAGGGCCAGGCAAGATTTTAACCCAGGACCTTCTTGCTGCGAGGTGACAGTGCTAACCCCTGCGCCACCATCCAATACGTCCAATCATCAAAATAATGTTCATCTAAATCTGACATAACCTGTGTTCCTGTGAGAATACCAAAGCACCAAATCTATGGAATATTAAACAATGTTACCATGCAGTAAACCATGTAGTGGATCTTCTACAATTAAAATGGCAAGCACTGAGTTTTTTGTTGTTGCCAAGGACCAAGAACGTTTGACCACGTAATTTAAATCAATGAGCTCATGGTTGGTTTGCTCTGCTTTTGTGCTTCCCGTTCAGACAATCAAAGCGACCTCTCAGCTAGGTGACCCGAGGGTGACCTATAACCTGGAGGATGGAATGGTCCCAGAAACCAACATGCCAGTGCGTTTCTACCTCTCTCCCAACCGGGACCATGGCTCTGCGTCCATTCTGGTGTCTGAGCCGCTGGACTACGAGACCACACCCTTTTTCTCTCTCCGGGTTCGGGCGCAGAACGTGGCCGCAGTGCCTCTTGCAGCATTCACCACTGTTTATGTTAATGTGACAGGTATGATTTGACCAACTATACCTTACATTAGTAGCTTTTAATGATATGCTGTAACTGTATGTTCAACTGTAGTATCTTTTATCATTTGTATTTTTTAATGGTATTTTTAAATAGTCTTAAATTAATTTATTAATTTATTCTACCGGGTGATGTAATAACTTTGCCAGATAATGGGATGTAATGTAATTGCCAGTTAATGTAATAATGTTTAGCAAGATATCTCAAAAAGTTACCATTGGATTTGGCTGACATTTGAAGGACAGATAGCCCTTGGCCCAGGGATCAGCTGATTCGATTTTGGTGATGATCAGAATCTGATATTTCTGCCAGTAGACAATTATCGTTTGTTAGCCATAACTAGTATGCTGCATTCAAGTGCTGGTGGGAAATCCGACACCTGGGACTTCTGAGTCAGCTGCTTAAACAGCATTGCATTCACGTGATATTTTCTTGGAAAATCAAACCCGGAAGACAAACAATACAGAAACCGTTATGGAAGCTGCAAGTTGTAGAGTGTTTGAGGAGGTTTGCACTCTACAAAGTGCCTTCTGGTTACGTTTTAGACTCATTTAGAGGGACATTTTATCACATTTTGACAAGTTATTACATTACCTGACAATGATTACACTATCAGTTGCTACATACAGAATGTCTTAGGTAAAGTATACATCTCTCATCTCTCCTCTAAGATGTCAATGACAACGTGCCATTTTTCACATCCTCCATCTACGAGGCCTCAGTGACAGAGGGAGCACAGATAGGGACCTCGGTTCTCCAAGTGTCTGCTCAGGACAAGGATCTGGGTCTTAATGGAGAGGTTTGTGGTAATTTTGTGTGTGTTCAGGTTAGGTTATACAGGTTAAAAGATGAAGGGATTTGCAAAAATCCATAATCACCGCCACCGCATCTGCAAACTGCCATTACCTTGCTAAACCATCAATCTTAAGTTAGACACCACGATCCCTCCAGTGTGGAAGCTTTTGTTTCGGCGCTGTCAAAGTGATTTTGGGAACGGTGCCATTGCAGCTGTGTGACTGACTGGGACAATATCAGTGTATCAATCAGAATTTTGGCTGCACTGAGAAAAGACAGACTTTAGGAATACAATAGAGACCCGTTGACATTTTCAGCTACAAAGCCTTTAATTTCTGCAATTTCTGCAGGTTATTGTTCGAAAGAAGATTGCTACTTAATTTCCAGTTTCCTGTGCTCCACAGATCACTTACTCTCTCCTGAGTGACAGCAGTGGGGACCAGCATCTGTTCCGTTTAGACCCAAATCTCGGGACCATCTACACAGAAGCCGTGTTTGACCGCGAGGCCCGCAGCTCCTACTTGCTAGAGGTTCAGTCAGAGGACGGCCAGGAGTCAGCTCGACCTGGCAAGAACAGACAGCCCAACTCAGGTTAGAAGTGATGTTGATGATAATAATGACATCAGATTAGAGCCTTCTCAGTTAGTATGAATCTCTTCATGAATACACATTTCGCTCCATTTCATTAAGAAAATATTAAAGTGGCCATGGAAAGCTCAGCAGGGTCTGGCCCCGGGGTAAGACCTATTACTATTCAGTTATAATGTTGTAAGTATGTTAATGAGTCAATCACGATTACTTACGTTTTGATTTATCCTTATTCCTTTTTTTTTCCTCACGGAAATCTTTTCAATGTGAAATTGTAAGAGACACGTCTTGAGTTGTCAGAGTTAACTTTGAAGTGACCCGCAATGTCTCATTCATAAAAAGCAGCACTGTTCCTTTCCCAAGCCCACAGGATAATACTGAAACCTAGACTATAAGGAGTTCTTCCTCTGCATGCTGTGTTTAAAACAGGCTGCACTGGCATTACATTACCTTCATTTCCACCCTGGGACAGACTTATTTTGATTCATTCCGCTACCATGACCAGACAGCCTTGCTCTCTACCACGTGAAAATAGCTCAGTGATTTCCTGGAGCTCGCCTTTTATTTACAAGCCCTTTTAATTTCCATTGTTCAACATTCAACCAATATAACCCGGTGTTTGTTTAGCATGTTCTCTTTGTGACATTTTGGCAGTCTTAAAACTCTGTCTGTATCTAGGGCGATGTAATAAGTCATTTGGATTCAGGTGTGGTGTCTCAGCAAATGTTTGTGAAGGAGTTATTAGGGGTAAAGGGTGATGTTTTGGAGCAGCAAAGCCTTCTCTTCAGGGATGTCTGGGCTGCTTAGTATTTGCAATGAGCCGTGGCTGCATCTTGTGCTACGTATCTCCCACATCCAGAAGGGCTCATCTCCTCTGCAAACATTACCCGTCTCTCTGCGTCACCCCTGGGATACACCACCAGAGGAGGAAATCACATTCCACCATCATCTTTAGCTGCAGCAGCTCCAAATTAACACGTCAGCCGTGTGTTTTGTGAGCAGATCATTTACTCTTTCTAACTAAAGAAATAAACAGCGTAATGAGGAGGGTACAGATAAGACATAAACACCTGTCATATTATAAATGTTTAACCTTCCCAGTGGAGAGGTTCTTTATCTGCTCTCTGCTAAAAAAAAAAGCAGCTTGTTGAAGAGGTTTAGACCAATTAGTGCTGTTTCTTTGCGCTGAAAACAGTCAGAACCGCTAAAACAATCAACTCTTGCCTAAATGAATAATTTATGTAATTTACAGCACATCTTTGTGAATAATGTTATGTCTGATTTCCATGTCAATGAGGCACATTCCATCAGTTTAAGTGCCTCTTCCCGCTAAACAGTGACAGTGAAATGAAGGATTGATAAACAGATGGAAAGAGAATATGAGTGTGTGTGTGTGTGTGTGTGTGTGTGTGTGTGTGTGTGTGTGTGTGTGTGTGTGTGTGTGTGTGTGTGTGTGTGTGTGTGTGTGTGTGTGTGTGTGTGTGTGTGTGTGTGTGTGTGTGCGCGCGGATCTAGTTGTATGTAGAGCCTCGTTAAATACGCAATAGTTTCATAAGACTGACCCTTCAAGAGCAGTGGGTGGACTATACATGAACTGAAATGAGCTAATGAATCTGTAATGTGAACGTTTCTATAGCGTTAGCCTGTGTGTGTGTGTGTGTGTGTGTGTGGTGTATTCATGTGTGTGTGCGC
>OMOT01027839.1:0-17930 GCA_900312575.1 Acanthochaenus luetkenii | reverse complement strand
ATCTCTGTATTTGAAAGAAAATCATTAGTTGGTTCTAAATATTTGTTTACACAGCATGAAAAGCCAGCTGAGCTTATAAGTGTGTGTGTGTGTGTGTGTGTGTGTGTGTGTGTGTGTGTGTGTGTGTGTGTGTAAACAGACAGACTAATGGACCAGACTGAAATCCAAACACAGGAACTGGCTGGTGATCAATGCTGTTTACTTCCAAAGGGTGATACGTCCAGACTTAACTGAACTATTCCGGTAACAAGGGGACTGATAGGTCTGTAAATTTGCAGAGGAGTTGACAGGGGAGAATTCATCAGAGAATATAACTTGACACTTTCTCCCTCTCATCTCTTTCCTTCCTGCTCTCCTTCCCGTTCTCTCAGACCGTCGGCTGTTTAACAGTCCGGCCGGCAGTAGTTCTCTGCCTTCCTGTTCAGTGGATGTCAGTAAACAATTGAACTCATTCCTCCCTCCTCTCTGTCTCTCTGTCGTTCTCTAACTCTCCATCCAGAATGTCAGCTTGATAGCAATACAGTAGCAGCTCCTTGCCTCTCAGTGAAAGTAGGATCAGTAAAGTAAAATTAATGAACTATCTCTCTCTCTGTGTTTCTCTCTCGCTCCCTCTTTATCTCTTCATCCAGAGCGTCAGCTGGCTAACAGTATGGCCAGCAGTAACTCCCTTCCCCCCAGTATCAGTGGGGTCAGTAAGGAGCTGGCAGAGCTGCGCCACCTAGTTCAGTTCCCAGAGGAGATCGCCTGTATCCTCACCGAGCAGGAGCAGCAGCTCTACCAACGGGTGGGAAGAACACACACACACACACACACACACACACACACGCTACACCTGGGCCAAATAGTATCTGCAAATAGTTTTTATAGTTTGTGTTAGGATACTAAGAATATAGTGGCCTGTACATTTTTGAGAGTGACAACTTACCTGACGCAACCAGTTTTTCGTTGTTGTTCCTGATGAGATAAACGCCAGCCTTTTAATTCTCCAAGTCTTGGACAAAGTATTTATTTAAGAGATTAGGGAGGATGATGTGAAAACTAAAAAGGGCACGAGAGAATACGTGGAATTTGGTTCCATGCCATCAGTAATCCCACAGTCTGTGCTCAGTCGTTCAGTTCTTCTATTCGGTGTGATAAGAGACACTCACTCTTATTAAAGAAGAGGAGTCCAAAAGAGGCCGACTGATGTCCTCAGAGAGCGCGGACAACCCACACTGTTTCTCCAGTTGATCTATTCATTCATCCGTCCTTCCATATTTCCATCTACAGGTCTTCCCTCTGGACTACCTCTGTTTCCTCACCCGTGACCTGGGCAGTCCTGAGTGTCAAACCAAACGCCACCCCAACCTCAAGGCCTCGCTGTCAGCGCCCACCATGCCTACCCAGAGTGCACAGCGAAGCAACGCTGTGGAGGACCTGGTGGCCCGTTTCAACGAGGTGAGGAGAAATCCACTCCAACAACGGGCTTTGATTCCATTTCCTTTGATAGTTTGATGTGATTAAATTACCAGTGGTTAGACATTATATGATTCAACAGGTCTTGATTCACTTTAAGAAAACTTCCAAAACAGGTTTTCACTCAGTTGGATTTCATGTAGTTTTTAATTCAGTCTGATTTGATGGGATTGGATGAGATTCAGTTGATTCAGTTCAACTCCCCTCTGGTTAATTTATTTGAAGATAATTTAATGTGCTGCATATTTTGCAGTGCAGCAACTTGTTTTTGGTGTGATATCCAATCATACTTGTTACCATGGCCCTCCATGGCTTGTCCAGACATGAACCTGCCCAGGCTTACCCATGGGTTTCTCTCACACACAGGTGAGCGTTGGCTCAGTGGTTGGGACAGGATTATCATGCTGTTGCTCTCTATTCACGTTTTCTCTGCACTGTTTTTCTCAGGAGTAAATTGATTTACAAGAGGAAGACAAAACAAAACAGGAAGAAGATGACAAAGACCTCTGATTCTAACTGATGTTAAATTAAAACCCTCACCAGACAAAGTTGTTGCTTTTTGAACCTGACATTCAAGTCTTGTTCCCCACTATTGAAACATCCAGAGAGGTTTTTGTGTGACTTTTTGAACTCTGTAGTTCTATCATAGCCTATGGGCTGTGATGCAACAAAAGTTGTTCGGCAACATGAAAGGGACATGAATCTGACAACAGGAATTCAGCTTAAATATTGGGAAAATATACAGTACAATATAGGTCTCTGTGTAATCAGTGCAAAAGTACTACCTTCAGTGGGAGATGGAGCTAAAGTAAAAGAGGGTAACAGTTTGCAATAAGGACCAGAAATATATTTTAAAAACGAATTTACCTCTACATGACGTCATCCAATGCAGTGGTTCTCAACCTGGGGGTCGGGACTCCCAAGGGGGTCGCAAGATAATTTATGGGATAGGAAAAAAAACATTTCTACCATACACATTTATTATCACGATTATCATTAGTTAGTTTTTTCTCTAATCTTTGCTTTTTTTCTTGTGAACTACTGAATATTTTTCAGCCTGTAGTTCTCCTCTGATAATGAATCAAATGAAACAACCTGAAAAGGGCAAGTCATCCTTTGGTTGAGATGTTCACCACTGCATATGCAGCCTGTGACAGGGGGTCACGAGCAGGCATAGCTTCGTTTTAAGGGTCACGAGCCAAAAAGCCTGAGAACCACTGATCTTGTGATTTGATGTTAACGTGAAAGGTTTTTGAAAGGCATAGCAGAGCAGTAATTGTGTTTTCCTTCAGCTGGATTTACCCTGTTGTATACTGTATTTGGTATGCTAGTCATACCAACTTATCAGCTCATAACATAAGCGCACACTGTATGTACACAAACACACACACTCAGAGTTGTGTTAGTTGTCTAACGTTACACTCCCTTACTTTGTGTCTTTTATGCTGAGTGACTTTGAGGATAAACAATCAGAATACTGTACTGCAGAGAGAGCGGGAGAGAGATTGCGAATGATGATGTCATCTTTAAGTTGCATGCCTTTAACTTCAGCTGGTTTTCATTTAAGTCAGTGAGAGGAGAGACACAAAATATATTTTCCCAAATGTGCATTGTAGCCATATATGGGCATTATAGACCCAGAGTCTAATGACAACAGTAATTCCCCATGGGAAGACACCGACAAAGCCCTGAAGTGGCTTCCTATCTCAGATACCTCAAATAGTGACTTTCCATAGAAGAAGATGAGATACTGTTCCTTTTTCTGCTTTGATTGTGTGTGTGATGGCTTGGATACATTTTCCTGGGGTACAGCCTGTTTCCAAGTGATGGTGGACAATGTTGTGTTTATTTATTGAAATACATTTATTTACAGAAAAGTGAGTTAGATCATCTTGACTTTTTGTATTTTAAATCTTCCTCATCAGGCACTTGTCACATTATGGGGAAGATGTTTCTACTTTTATCCTCCCAACGCCTCTAAGAAAGGATTGTTTGCATTGTTAAGGATAACTCATTTATATTAATGAGTTTGGTCCCAAAGAGAAATAGAAATAATAGTAACGTGGCATTCACTATCCACCATTGGAGGAAAAAAGTGACATCAACTCATTATTATGACACATTATTGAGATAATTGGTAGCTGAAGGTTGAGGCTTTTTTGTTGTCGTTTTTTTTTGTTTCAAAAATTGATATACAACATTTTGGAAATAAACTCTTCAGATCTAATTTCACCAAATATATATCTGCTAAAGTCTGATCCTGTGCCTGTTAGAGCCATGTATGGGAGTGGAGGAGTGTACAGTTGAAGGGATAGGATGGCGAGAGGATTGGGAGGCAGGGCGATTGAGCGGTTTGGGCCCCTTGGTCCTGTCCGGAGTGTTTAGCTTTGACAGGCACAGTATGTGCTCATGTGTTGAGTTTGTAATAGTTCCCTGTCAGGTTTGGTTATGTAATGCATGCATCATGGGGAAACTGACCCTCATAGTTCAACTAATAACACACACACACACACACAGATGGAGACACAGATGGAGACAGACAGACGGACGGATGGACACACACACAGACATCAAAGGGAGTGCCCAGCTTAGTGTGTGTAGTCAAGTTATGTTACTTATAACACTTATGATACATTTGATATAGATGATTTTGTTCTAGGCAACACTTCCCTTTGTGCAATTGTGATTCTATTCTATTCTATTCTGCTTTCTTCTCGTCTCTTCTCTTCTCTTCTCAGCGGTTGTACCATACTTTGGCTTTGGCTGATTTATAAAATGGTTTTTTTTGTCAGGAAGTCTGATAGATTTCTGTTGGGGTGATGATTGATATACCAGTAGATTGTGTCACCACAGTGTAGCAGGTAGTACTATGGTAAGTCTATGGTAGACAGTTATTTAACCTACTAATCTGCTGCCATTCACCCACAGAGGACATATACATGCACTGATGCATGCACACACAAACAAGTTGTCTCCCTCCTTCGGTCCCCAGTCGTCACTTTCCTTTCTCTCCTCTCTCTGCTCTCTCATGCTGTCTTGTTCTCTCTCTCCTCAGTAAATCTCTATCTCCTCGCTATCATCTCTCACACATGAAACCGCACACACGTATGCAATCTGGAATATCAGAAGAGGTGCCAACTCTGCACGGCGCCATGATGCGCAGTAGTTTAAAGAGCCTCATTGCCGATGGCCAGAGCGGTTTAGATGGTGACCTTAATGCAACCCTGGCGCCGACGTGGCTTCACATTGTCATAACACAGGGACAAGTGACTGATAGCAGAGTTTCACACAGGCGCGCACTGTACTCTGCCCTCCCTGTGGATGGGGTTCCCTACGGTGATTAATAAAATGACATCATCACATGATGAATACATTGCATCTACTGATGGAAGAAAACACCTAAATCAAATCATGCAGTTTGTTTTGATAAAATAGGTGATAAGTGGTTGGATGTTTGATGGAAAGAATGTATTTTGTGTTATAGTGTATGGATATAAATATACTGTCTGAAAGAGTGGTTAATAACAGTTGTAGGGTTAAAATTACACTTTAAACTTGAAATAACTTGTCCTTCCAGTAGATTTTGTAGAAAGTGATATAAATATAGCAGAAATGAATCATATTATGCTCCTCAGTTTGACTAACCCAATAAATGATGTTACTGAGAAGAGTTTAGAGGAGACAATCCGTTGTCTGTGATGGATTACATTTTCAAAGGAACATTCCCAACCCCCGGCCCTCCTCATGCCTGCGCTTCTATCACACAGGAATGCATAAACGTGAGCTCTCGAGTGAAATACTGAAACTTTTCAAAGCATGAAACTGTTGACTCAAGTCAAGTTAAAGTATTGGCTTTGTGCAAACAACCGTTGGAAGTCTGACACTTAATTAAAACCTTGCGTATTATGAAATGATTACACTGAACATAGGCTTATATCTATAATGTCCGTGTATATGTTAGATGGTGTGTGCCCGTGTTTGATATGCGAGTGTCCTTGGGCTCATGACTAGTGTGTGTGTCTGGATCTGTGTACATGGACTGGGGGTCTGGTTGCATGCATTTTGTCTGATTTCTGTGCTTGCTTGTGTAATCCACTGTTAGACTGGTCAGAGGTTACATAGGAAGGACTGTTGCACGCTCAAAGCTCCATTTCCGTTTTTTACTCACCAATGTTTCAACAGGCAAGCTGTCTTCACATGTGCAATTATGCAAATTGTTAATATCTGTTTGATTTATTGCTCTAACAAGAAAATTACATCATCGTATTGCAGAATGGAAATGACCTCAAACTCAACCCCATTATATGAAAGTGTGCGCTTTCTTACGAGCTGTCTTATTTCTGCCTGTGTGCGTGCAAGTGTGCGTGGCTTTATTTAGTCCCTGTGAAGTCAGACTGTGGTGGGCTGTGCAGATCCTTACGTAACCCCAGTAATAGATATCTGGACATGGGGATGTTTTTACTGCCTGCAAGGGGTTAGGGAGTTTAGTATGTATGTTGTGTGTGTGTGAATATATTTGTGGGGGTCTAACACATAGAGCATGAAAGGGAGACATAGAGAGGCAGCCGATCGATATCTTATCTTTTCCTGTTGTGTGTGTGTGTCCGTTACAGAGAATGTGAAAGGAAGCTGAGCTGATTTATATCCGGTTCTGTGTCTTTTGTGCACGTGCTTGTGAGCAGTTGACGCAGAGACTGAGTACAGCTGATATATATCTGATCTCAGTCTTTCGTGCGTGCGTGCGAGTGTGTGTGTGTGTGTGTGTGTGTGTGTCTGTCTGTCTGAGTATGGGCCTCAGTGTACAGCCAGTTGGCTTGTGTCTGTGAGTACAGTGTCACTGTAGACAAGTGTTGCCTGTCTCCTCACACAAACACACACACACAAACACACACGCGCTCGTCACCTTCCTAAAATAATGGCCTTTTAAAATATTTGGTTCAGTTTATTCTGTTTTTCTCACACCTTGAACATATGACTTAAGCCATTATTTTAAGAAGGTGACGGTGTGTTTAGAAATGACACACTGACAGCAACAAACAGTTACTATCCGGTGTTCATTGTTAGGTTCATAAAGCTAGTTTGGCTCTGAACATGAAGTGAAGCCGCCGCTTTAGTAGAAAACCTTCATATACATCATCCAGTAAAATATGTTCACCACCAAAACATTTTCATGTAGCTACAGGCAGCATGTGGCACCAATAATAAAGCTGGTGAGATGTTTAAACCACCAGAGTGTGTAACCGGTTACTCTGGTTGGGGTTTTGTTGCAGTATATGCCATGGAAGAGCAAAGGGAGAGAGATTTAGTGTTATGTTGACATGTTAATCGTAGATAATATCATGTTTTACTCATTAAATATCAATGTTGGGTTCAATGGAGAAGGACAAAGGGTAGTGGTGATGATTTTATCAGTTTGTTCGTACTTATGAGTAGGGTTAGACCAATATATTAATTAGCCAATATGTCAGGCTGATATTGGCCTTTTGATTAAATATTGGATATGGAACAGTTATGTTATGTATATGATGGCGGTTCCTCGCTGACCACAGCTACATTTAAAAAAAGAAGAAGAAAACATGACATTTTGGTTTCTTTGCACATTTTCCTTAGTCATTAAATCTTTCAACTGTGTTTTCTGTAAATTTAGTTTAAATGTTCTTCATTTAAATCTAACCCAGTTTCCCTGCCATTGAATGGGTGTGGTGGGTTCACCCTGCTTTAAAGGGCTGCTAACCCTGAAAGAATTTCATTAGTCTGGGTTTCAGAGGAGAATTGTAGTGTCCCATGATCTAAATGCTGTTTCAGAGATTATTCCACCATGACAATAATAAGTACAATGTTTTTCTACGATAATGCCTTCTTCCATTTGAGTTCTTGGGTGATGAAAGCTGGTCCTTACAGTAGACTTAGCCGGAGAAGTGTATTGCTGATTGTTATCAATTTGTCTGTGACGGTAACATTACATTTACAATATTGTATCAACAGGTGAGTTCATGGGTGACGTGGCTGGTGCTGACCGCGGGTTCCATGGAGGAGAAGAGAGAGGTTTTCTCCTACCTGGTCCATGTGGCTAAATGCTGCTGGAACATGGGAAATTATAATGCTGTCATGGAGTTCCTGGCTGGACTCAGGTTAGAAGGAACACACATACTGTACACATACACAAGTACTCACAGTCATGCACATACACATCTCTATCTCGCTCTCTCTCCCACACACATGCACACATAAACACATTTCTAATACTACACTTGCAAGTACCTTCCATTGACTTCCATTCATTCTCTGACCCTTACGCCCTCACCTTCACTACCACTAGTCTAACATTAATCATTACCCTCACCTTTACCCTTAACCCAAACCTAATTCCTATTATAAACCTAATAGCCCCGGGTAGAAGTGAGCACCAACAAATAAATCATCACTGTGGAGGGATTTTCCAAAACATTTTGTATTCTTTGTGAGGCCTTTTGTTTCTTAATTGTGAAAGGAAAATTAACAGAAAATCATGCATGTACACACACACTCACAAAAACATTATGTGTTTTACCAACTGACATCTGCAGTTTCCTCTGTCCGCTAGGTCCCGTAAGGTGCTGAAGATGTGGCAGTTTATGGACCAGTCAGACATCGAGACCATGAGAGGCCTGAAGGACGCCATGGCTCAGCACGAGTCCTCCTCGGAGTACAAGAAGGTCGTCACCAGAGCTCTCAATATCCCAGGATGCAAGGTGGGCTGCAGTTTCTATTGGGACATACTTCAGAAATGTAATGATCTAGTTTGCCATGTGGTTTAGTCCTGAATTACCTCCTTAAGTCTATACACTATTGTTTCATAAAAATCTTGTTTTCTTTTACTGTATCTGAGTAGGTTTTGTCACCCCAGGGCTTGTGAAACTCATTCAGAACTCAACGTGTAGGATCAATAATGCATGCATAACCAATCAGTGTTTCTTCATTCCTGAAAACTGAACTTATTAGAGACGTGGTAAAGGTAAAATAATAAGAATACTGTACCAGCCGTAATGGGATGCATTATTCCCTCTTCTATCCCTCCCTATACCATAGGTGGTGCCGTTCTGTGGGGTTTTTCTGAAGGAGCTGAGTGACGCACTGGACGGGACGGCGAGCATCATCAGCCTCAAACCACCTCTAGACAATAAAGATGACTCACTGGAGGTAAACACACGCACTATTGCACGCACATACATGCATGCACAAAGTTTGCATCTTACAATACAGATGACAGAATAGATGCAAAACACATGCACAAATTCACTTTCACTTAAGCTGTAAGAATATGAGATGTCTAGTTTGTTTACTTCCATCACCCCTACCTTCCTCTGTCCGCCTCTCTTTAGTTTGTGTCTGACTACAGTGGACAGCACAACTTCCTGTCTCGGTGTGGTACAGACGGTCTCCACGTCCCAGAGAAGGAGGCGACTGTCAGCAACATCCTCCAGATTATCAGGTACTATGACGCAGCCAACTGCATCCTTGAAAACGTGTTTGGAAAAGAAATAAAAAGTTTGAGTGGAGTGACTTATGGATGTTTCTGACCTGCTGTAATCTACTCATCTGTTTTGCTCTTCGCTGCTGCTCTACTCTGATCTTCTGTTCCCTGCTTTACTTTCCACTTCTGCACTCTGCTCTACCCTGTCGCATCCCGCTCTACCCTGTCGCATCCCGCTCTGCTCTATTTCTGTTGTATTTTACTCTCCTCTTCATCTCCTCTTCCTCTTCGCTTCGCAGGTCCTGTAATCGTAGTTTAGAAGCAGAGGATCCTGATGACCCGTCCACCAGCCCCTCCTCTACCTGCCCGCCCCCATGGAACAACTCCTTCAGGGACCGCAGCCGCAATCAGTCAGTACCCATTGTTTTCCTGTTTTGTATGGCATTTCTGCTTTATTTTTTTCTTTACACTTGATTTAGTCCTGAAGGAGAAAAGCTATTTTCTCTTGTCCCCGCTTCCACAGGGAGATCAGAGCGCAGGGTCAGGTATTGAACAACACCCATGGAGTTGTTAGGGATTTAGAGTTTTGCTCAAGGAGCAGGGTGCATGTTTCTGCCACAGGGTCTTGAACCCGAGGCTTCCAGCTGAACGATGAGCTCCATTTTTCACCACACCTCCCTTCAGCCCAGGGTAGCCCGGGGTTATTTGATACAGTAGTGCAAAGTAGGAAGAGGCAGAAGGTGGGGTGTTGCACAAGTTGCGACCAAGATTATAACTCATATCAAATAGCACATAGCACATGCCCCAATCCATCAAGACACTGGGTTACCATACACCAGTTGTCTTGTTGTTTTCACTTTTCTTTGTTTACAGCTGTGTTAGAATAAAAATGGACTCCTCTTTTCTATCCAGAAATATTCTCTTCTCAGTCACACTCTGCTCTCAGTCTCACCTAATCTTGCCTCATCAGCTCCAGACATGAAAGTTGGTGTTAAAGTGTAGAGTTTTAAATCTAAAAGTCAGCAGTTGTCTCCCTGTTCCTCATTCTAAATCCCTCTACATTATATGGCCGCTATTGTGCTATTTCCGTCTCTTATGTCACTTATTTCCGTCTCTTATGGCACTTAAGGCAGATTGGAAAGTTTTTATTATGTAGAGCTGTGACCCTACCAGCCAGAGTTCTTTCTTTTCCTGTTCGTTCACAGACAATGACTCTAGGGCAATGTAAAATAAAATGGTGCATTGCGTACAGTCTCATATCAGAACTATGGGGATTGTCACGGCACACAACGGCTTTCGAACTGTGGCCACTCCAGATAATAATCATTGTTTTATTTTTTACAAAGTGCATGAGACTGAAAGTTGGATTGTTCAACAGTACTGCTACTAGGTTGTCCAGTGAAACAATGACTTGGTGACTTTGGTAACACAACACTAAGTCTAATGCCATTTTCCAATGTTATCACCTGCTCAATGGCAATAATCTGCCCATTGAAGAATAACAAATATATTTTAACAGAAATGCCCATATTATCCATTCAACAATATGATATAAAGACAATCGTTTCCTTAGGTGGAAAGCTTTTAAGCATTTTGTGCATATTTTCCTGTCACATCCCAGTTTTTCTTTTTTTTAAGATACATTGTATTTCAACATAACTTCTGAGGCCAGATAAACTGGATGCTTAACAAACCCCTATCATGTCCTGGGTCATTCCAATTTTATTTCATAAAGCACAACACAGGCACAAGATAATGGGTTTGTGGAAGGAACATATTTTAAGAATGTTATTGCGATGAGGTGATGTTCAAATAAACACAGACAACAGATTTAGTTTCCTGTCAGGACAGGAAGGAATAGAGTTCTGGTATTTGTCAGCACACTGGTGGCAAATGACACAAGCTGGAATTTGGACTCTTACGTTGTTGTGTTAGAGCGCTGAATTGATAGTAATTTCATTTCGGGGTTGGCCTGTGGTGTTTGCACACATTTTGTGGGAAACCTGGATGAACATCTTCTGTGTTGCTAGACAGTCTTCTTGGACTCTGAATTATAATGCCATGTTGGAGCTCTGAATGGATAATAACTCACCTCATTTTGGCTAGGGATATGGTGGTAATCTGTCTGTACTGCAATCCAGATAAACACCGTCTTTCTTGCTCGAGAGTTTTCAAAAATATTTTCTCTGTTCCCGACACCCTATTGAAACACGTCTTTCCATCTAGGCTGATTGTTTTGGAAAGCAGCTGAGAACCAAAGTGACTTTTCAAGCTGTCTTCTCTTCCTCTTGCATCGTGTTGATTGCCTCCGCCAACGGAATTGGTGGAAGGTTATGTGTTTGCCTCCGTCTGTTTGTTTGTACGTCTGTGTATTTGTCTGTCTGTCCGCCGGTCTGTCTGACTGTTAGCAGGATATCTCAAGAAGTTAAGAACGGATTTGCACGAAACTTTGCAGAAAACTAGGTCATGGGCCAACTTCGAACTGATTCACTTTCCACGGCCACTATATATCAGCAGGGTTTGCTGAATGGTAGTGAGTGAAACAAAGCGCCACAGCGGAGATTTCTGCATTTCGAAAACACATAGCCCCACACATAGTGATACTAAACTACAGCTCTGCATTGTGTTATAGCGTGCGGATTCCAAATGTCTGCTCCGTGGTGGCTCAAAGGTTCATGAAATATCCTTGGCCTTGGTACCATGATGGCGATCCCATCAAAGTTCCAATAAAGCCTGCGAACTAGGGACGCTGATGACGTTGCCTCTACACCAGTGGTTCTCAACCCTGGTCCTCGAGTACCCTGCTGGTTTTCTATTTTACCTGGTAGTTGATTATGTTCACCTGATGTCTCAGATCTCATTGAGCCCCTGTTTACACCAGGTGTATGTAATTAACTAGCTGGTAGGATGGAAAACCAGCAGGGCTGTAGTACTTGAGGACCAGGTTTGAGAACAACTGCTCTACGCTACCGCACGTACAGGTCACGTAGCTTTTCAGAGTAAAGGTTCCTCTGCAATATACCAAAACATGTCAGAGAAAAGGGCTAGGCACAATACTTTGCGGTTTAAGAGACCACTTCTGCACATTTTTCTCACATTTCTAAATGGCTGAAGACGCAGAAGAATCTGCCTCTTGCATAAATTACAAGAGATCATATCCCACCGTGATTTCCCATATTTTACTCATACGGCCGTATACTTCCAAAGTACTGAAGGAGGTCTGCGCTTTACCGCATTTTCTAGTTCTTTTGTTTCTTTTATCTTTTCTTTTCTGAAGACGTGGCTGACCTTTGTGTCCGTTCTTTTTCCATCTCACTCTTCCTCTGCTCCCTCTTTTCTCTCCTCCTCCTCCCTGCTCTAGTTCCCTCTCTTTTAGGACGCCACCAGAATCAAACGGTGTCTTGTAAGTGGTTGTAAGCGTTTTAGGAGTTTGGAGATTATTCACTAATGTCTAGCTGTTTAGAATTGTAGTTTGAGCAGCAGTTTGATCAGTAGTCAAATCATTTGCAATAACAAATGCATGATGCTTTTTGCTTGTTCGACCCCTGCACTACAGCACAGTTTTTTTTAAATTGTGCTATATCTTAGATGCAGATAATTTCTTACTTTTTGATTGCACCTCAATGCATTTTATAAATTCTCTTAATTTTGCTAATCTCTCTTCTTTCTCATATTTTTCTTTCCCTGGTTTCCCTCTGTCTTCTCTCCTGCCTCCCCCTTTCTCTCCCTTTACCTATACTTCCTCCCAACCCTCCTCTACTTTTCCTCTATCATACTCCATCCTTTCTCCTGAACCCCACCCTCTGTCCATCTGTAGATTCACGGTAGGTGACTTGTCGGATTCAGAGGGCGACTTGTCGTCTGAGCAGGTGGTGAAGGAAGTGGAGTTTCAGGGGACTGAGGAGACCCACCGGGCTTTCAACCACGGCACTGAGCTCATCCCCTGGTAGGACACACACAGACACAAACACAGCCAGACAGAGACACCCACACACACAGATAGTCACTCTTTGCATTCTTCTACCTAGGTACGTGTTGTCACTGCAGCCAGACGTACACCAGTTTCTGCTACAGGGGGCTACAGTTATCCACTATGACCAGGACAGCCACCTCACAGCCCGCTGCCTGCTGCGACTACAGCCTGACAACACAACACTCACCTGGGGTAAAACATGATAGAGAATAGAATGTAGGACTATAGTGGAGGTCCTCAGCTCTTGAGCAACAGTGGCTGTGAACAGCTAGTTACAGTTTCTAAATGAACAATGCCGTTTCAACAGAATTCAATAGACATGGTTAATTTGCTGGTTAGTAAGATAGCGCTTGCTGTGGTTGATAGATATGTGACACAACTGTAAAGCCTCTATAGATAAAGCACCACACTAATCTGGGCTGCCACACTTATTCTGTGGCTTGTACTGCTAAATATTTATATCTATATTTTGTATTACAGTATATCAATATAGATTCATCATACATTAAAAATCTGCAATCTTTAGATTTTATATACTGAAGGTAACTAAAAAAACTAAAGGACATGAAGGATTTAAATGATATTGAAAGCAGGGTTCTGGTGGCTTGCAGTGATCCAGTGACCTATGTAGCCCCTCTAAACATGGGGTTTGTATTATTCAGACGGTTGCCTGTAGTTTCAAATTATATAATGTAGTTTCTTCCAGCTTGCCATTTTAACGGGTTCAGCCATTGTGCTTCCCCGATGATTACTTACAAGGAGTTGAATATTGCTTTCACTGTTAAATGGTGAATGTGTTAAGGTCAACTTAAAAGCACTGCCCAGCACATGTCCTTTGTCATCAGTACATTTTAGACATGATGTATATGTTTATATCCATGGTAGATAAACCGCCTTTCCTCTGTTACAAACAGATTTTATAGAGGTTGTAAATGTGTACGTCCATGGCAAGCAACCCAGTTTCCTATGCCTTTATTACATTTTAAACATGTCGTAAATGTGCGGATTCATGGCAGGTAAGCCTCAGAGCGGAGTGGCTTCCCCCACAGAGCCTCCACTGGGACTGGGACAGACTGTGGTGGCAGGACTGGCAGAGGGCCTGCTGGATCTGGGAGTGGTGAAGGTTTGTAGATGAAATTGCAATATTAATCTAGTATCTACAGTACACTGCAAAATATCCAGCTTAACGAGTCAGTTAATCTAGTGCAAAAGTGAAATGGGGCTAGATAATTTCACTTGTTTCCAATGCAAATGAACTTTATTTTTATCCTAGTGGAGTGAGGTGATCCATTTCAAGATGTTGTCATGTGTTTCTGGAAATTCTCATTGAGACACCATATTCTTCTTTTGTGGAGACTCTGGATATCATTATATTTGATACTTTCAAGTGCAAAATGTCACCGTATAAATCTTTGGTCAAGTGTACCTATATATATTTCTTTTTGTGTGTATGAATATCATGTGGAATTCATGGGTTATATTGTACTCACATTTTTTTCTTCATTTGAATGTCCAGGCAGTGTTCCTGGGTCACCATGGAGTGGACGTCCATGCTGTGTGTTTGCAGAACAAGCTGAGCCAGATGACGGTGGAGGAGAATGGCCTCAGCCTCCTCTATGGTCTCAGTACCACCGACAACAGGTTAGTGCCCTGATAACACCAGAACCCTGTTTTAAAATACACGTTATATCCCTCATTACAACTTGGATACTTCCTTTATTTAATGGTTGTCTGTAGTTTTGAATGTTGGTAAATACCTCTACCCATAGGCTGCTGCACTTTGTGGCACCCAAGCACACGACACGGGTGCTCCACAAGGGCCTATCAGAGCTGGTGAATGCAACCAGGAAGTTGAAGAGGTTCCCTGACCAAAGGTTGCAGTGGCTGAGGAGGCAGTATGTCAGTCTGTATCAGGTAAACTGTGAATTGGATGTGTTTTTGACAGTCCTTTGCTTTCACACATGCCTTTTTCAATCGCTAGCTGAATTAAACTAAATACGTACTTCGAGGGATTCAAAATGGCCAACAACAGAGCTGCAGGAACAAGTGAAGGTGGAATATGTAATTATTATTTATTACATACCGGTAAACATAATGTAAATCATAAAACATGTGAAGATATTATAAGTATCTATTTGATGCTATGTAGTAAGAAATGGTTGAAGAACAATGTGGAAAGAAAATGGCCGTTCCCCCTCTCACCTCACCTCTAGAATTCAAAATAGGAATCCTGAACTTTTTCCTATTATTTTAGTTTTGAATGAAAACCTCAAATCTCCAAAAAGTCAAAACATCAGGAATTGCTATGATTATTTATCTATTTATTTTAAATAATGCACGAATGATGGGTTTTGAATAATTTCATCGTATTCTATGGTAAAAAAAAGATTATTCAGCACACAAAGGATTAAGTGTAAACTTCTTCTAAACTGATATATATGTTTAAAAAAGACAGCAGAAGTATGTATATTGGCTTTAAATCAGTGGCATTCAACTAAACTTCACCTGTTTATTGCTGTATGTTTGCCTTTCTGCATGTAATGTTTTGTGTCTGTGTGTTTGTCTCTGCTAGGAGGATGCCAGGTACGAAGGCCCTACGCTAGCGCAGGCCATTGAGCTGTTTGGTGGGCGGCGGTGGAACATGGGTACAGGCGGGGTGGAGAAACCTGCCAGCCAGAAAAACAGCCCTCTGGGCATTAACGATAAGACCAAGAAGAAGAAGAAGGTCCTTGTCAGGGTCAGTACAAACCAAGTTCTCCTTCTAAATCTTTTTTAAAGAGCCCCAAAAGTAGGTTATTTTAAGTTTCATTTTACATCTTACAGTACATTTGAGACGTTTCCTGTAGCTGATGCGGTTATCCTGAGCAACTTACAATGAATAAGCAGGTATGGCTTCAATGTCTTGCTCAAGGACACATGCAACCTGTGATCTTTCTTTTACAGGATGGTCTCGCTAAACACTCCTTTCTTTACATTTTAGATCTTAAAAGTATATTTCCAACATTACGGAAGTCTCAAACACGACCATTTCTGGTTTGACACATTAAGGGCCCTCACAGTACAGCGAGTTACAGTTACCTCTCCATTTTTGATGTGAAATGATGCAACTGTCAAATGGATTCGTTAAGGATTCAGTAGATCACACAGAGGACAAGCCTCTTGTCCACTTTGCCATTGTATTTCGGTCTGTCTTGCTCTTTAATCCCTGTCAAGCCAGCCAACCCACACAGATTTACTTTCTGATACTGATTAGTTACTCACTGCCACCACTGTGTGTGTGTGTGTTCTACCCCGCAACACAGGGAGACAGTGGGGATGCTACAGATGATGAGATGGTTTCCAGGAAAACACGGAGCTGTAAGGAGGGACTATATCGGAATGGACCGGAGTTGTCTGACAGCATAGACCAGGAAGAGCCAGGTGAGACTTTCATGAATTAGATAAATTGACAAAAAAAGAAATCTATAGATATATGCTAAGTAAGGGCATAGCTAGATTATTACATAAAAAGGTTTAACACTCTCCCTGTTGCACCGTATTGTCTATATTGTGTTTATTTACTCTCAGTCCTGTTTCCCTCCGTAGAGGACAGCTTCCCTGGACCGTTCTCCCTCTCAGCCAATAGGAGCCCTGGATTGCTGACCTCTTCCTCTTCATCTTCCTCCAGCATGGCAGGCTCCAACCAGTCCCGCCCACAATCCTCTCCCATCCTATCAGGAGGTTCTAAGACACAGCCGAGGTATGTGTAAGTTGACTAGAGGTGTGAAATCATTTCCATTTTCATTCATGGTAAAAGCCATTTTACTCTTTATATTTAGCCTTTCCTTTGTGTGTTGTAGTGCATGGAGCAGCAGGTCGTGGCACGGTCGAGGGAAAGGCTGTTTCAAAGGCTTCCAGAATCTCATGATATCGGACAGCACCATGAGCTTCATTGAGTTCGTTGAGCTCTTCAAGTCATTCAGGTAGTTTTTTTTGTTTTAACATGTTTGCTGCCCAGTGTTATTTGGCTGTAGTGGTAGTTCCCATTTTTAATTTCACAAGCGCTAAGCTACTTAACTACTTCAGCAGATCAGTCTTTTAAAGTTCCTACTTTACTTCCTAAAGATGCTTGCTGAAGTTTATTACCACCATATTTTGTCGTCTCTTATCCTTAGACCAGCGCCAAGGGCTCTCCAATGGCTGTGGAGTGTGTGGATTTTGACACTTTGAATCTCTAACTCAAGCCACTAGCAGTTTTAATGCAATCACAAGGCATTCCCTTTCTAAATAAATTGTCATAACATACCCCACCTTACCCCACCTACACTAAAAAGCATATCAACAGGAGCCTGGGCTAGTTATGAATAACTAAACAAGTGATCGTCATTGTTAAATAACACCAATTCTCTTAAACACTCCTGAACTTCCTTTAGCTTGAAAAAGTGTAGGATACAGAAAGCATGGGTTTGCACATTGACAATCAATGGACACATGGACAAGTACAGTACTGGCTTGTCTCATTACGCCAACCTTAAGTACTTTATTTCTGGCACTCTTAATAAACTCTTAACTGCTGGTGTCAAAAACAAGATGCTTAATTGAATTCTGTTATCTCTAAATTAAACAAGGTGGATTTATCTTAACCTCTCTGTGTTTCCCCCCCAGTATCCGCAGTAGGAAGGACCTGAAGGAGTTGTTTGACACCTTCGCTGTCCCATGCAGTCGCTCAAATCCAGAGTCTGCTCCTCTCTACACCAACCTCAGGATAGATGACAAGGACACAGGACTACAGCCAGATCTTGGTACAAGAACACACATGTACATTCATGCATATAGACAGGCATACACATAGGCAGAGTCCCATGCATGAACACATGAAAAGGCTTGCACACATCACATATACATACAACACACACTCATATACAGTGCTATTCAAGCGCATGTATTCCTTATCTCTCTCTTTCTCTCTCCCTCTCGCCTCCAGACTTGTTAACCCGTAACGGTTCTGATCTGGGCCTGTTCATCCGGACGAGGCAGCAGATGTCCGACAACCAGAAGCAGATCTCGGAC
>OMOT01027838.1:0-11604 GCA_900312575.1 Acanthochaenus luetkenii | reverse complement strand
ATGCCGCTGCCAAACACTTGACGAGAGTCTCACACGGAAAACCGCCGCCTCTCCGGCAAAGCCGCCGGCCCTGGCACCTGACCCCTCGGTGCCTTCCATCTCCCCTGACTGCTCAACCTGTCAATCTGCCTATTCAAAGGTTTCCCCTTTCCCCGGGAAAAGCTCATTTTCCCTTCCTCTTGGCCCAGTCAGCAAGTGTCACTTCAGTTTAGATTTCACTGCCTCCCTGCAGCCGTGCACTAAAGCTCCCTTGGAGGGGGTTCAGACCCGCTGTCCCATTAACACTGTAGGGGACGAGGGATTAAAAAAGCCAGGCCTACTCCTCTGTATTGCATCACACAGCAGCGAACCCGACTTCACACTGAGACGTTTTCATTGTGTACTTAAAGCAATGTTAACACTGAAACACACATTCACTAAATAAAATGTAAGACAAAACTGAAAACAAACAAAAGCTCAGAGCAAATAAGTATTTCCCGGTCAGTTTTGTGGACAGAATTTTAAGGTGTGTTGATTGACAATTTTTTTTGGGGGGATTTAAATAGTCATTACCCAGACGTCATCTGCACTGCCTTGTTTACAAGAATCCCTTTAGGCGTATGGTCTGCCAACATCACGGAGGGAATGAATCGTAATACAGCTTGATGCCTGTCTAGCTTCCAATCTGTTACAGATTGCAGACCTGCCTGTGAGAGTAACGGGAGACCGGTTCTGCCACAGAAACTTCCTCAAAGGCTGCTGGATTAGGAATTCACAGGAGCCGCTAGTTCAGCAAGAAGGCAACCCCACTTTTCTCAGCAAATCAATTCAAATTTAGCTCTCCGGGTCGATATCCTGCTCATGGCTCTCTTTCATTCAGGTTTAGTTGCAGTTCCCTTTCATCCAGTCCTTTCCCAATGTTACTTTAGTTAACATGCTAACAACCGTGGCAATTACCAAGAAGTGGGGTGGCATGTGATTACGTTGAGCAAGAGCGTTCTTGTATACCGATCGATTCAACAAACATCTTCCCAGATCACAGATGGGCGGGAATCTCGATGCTTTTAGCCCAAAGTATTTGGTTTGGTTTAACATCATCAACGTCACGTTTCTGTACTTGGGAAGTGTGTGTCCCTCCAGGCTTTTGTATACCTCTCGCCCTTCGCCTATGGAAGCCTCGCTGCATTCGGCTGGTGTGTAGCATTTTTCCCGGGCCTCCGCATCAGTTGTCAGGGTACCAATGTCAGTGAGTGAGAGTGTTATTGCGGCAGAGCAATTGCCTGAGGCAACATATTAAAATGGGGTCACAGGCTTGCTTTCCCCAGGGATCCCTGTCAAGGTTTGGTTTTGATGTAACAAGTACAGTATGTTTCAGGTGGGGTGAAATGTATGCAGAGAATCCTCGGCCCGGAGAAAGTTATTCTTTTTTGGGGTCCGAATGCTTCAGTGAACAGCAGATATTTTAATTGACCCTGGATAGATAATGACACAAGTTTGATTGGTATTTTTAGTATAGACTCTTTGGACCGAGACAGGCATTTTCAGTTCTCAGATCAAGAGCTTGATTAATGTAATTGATCTAATTGTTTAATTAAACAGACAAGTCAATTCTTTCGAATAACTATTTCACATAAACAACTTGAATCGTGCCACGAAGACAAGTACAGATTCGATCGCACTGTCGTTTTCTCCATTTGCTTTGATTCACAAGCCATCATCCAACTAACTACATGAGAAGATAAGATAGTTGCAGTAGAATTAAATATTTAGTTCCATACAAGTACACATGAATACACAGGCACCCGTCTGGGGTGCACTAGCCCCATCATCCTAGCCTGAAAGACCTCACTTGCAACAGCTCCTAACATTGCACTTTGTCCTCTGGCTACCTTTTACTTCCCCAAATACCAGTAATCGGTATACCAAACTGCAGGATGAAATGATGTGGGACAAAATAAAAAGCTGGCCAAAGTAGACCTGAAAAGGACTAATAGCCTTTCGCTACCAAATGGTGGAATATGGCTATCAATACCATAATCACTAAATTGTCCTCAATAAAGGCAGCCAACACTTTTGTTGTAATTTCCTGTAGGTTACGAGTGGCCGAGTAGAAAATGACCAGGCACAGGCTTACAGTTACGTACCTGCTTCTATATCACCCCTGCCTGATTATTCTTTTTGTTGAGGCACATTGACGGCCGTCCGAATCACTGAGTTTCATCACATTTTCTGGATGGTAGCTTTTATCACAATAGCACTAATCACTCCAACATGCTCATGCTGAAGGGACAATCATGACAGGCAGGAAATCTCAAAATGGATCTGAAGTAAGATTATGGACAAAGTGAACAGGAGGATTCAACAGAAGCCAATTCAAGATATTATTGCACCCCAAAAAAACGGTGACATTAAGGACCTTAATTTGGTGAATCAGAACGATGTCAGTAACGCGGACGCAAAGTGAGGACAGTGGCGCTTTAAGGTGTGTGCAATTTCTGTAATTTTGTGATTTAGAACGATAGCGCACCTCCAGCGCAGTTGTTAAGGAGGTTGGATTAAAATTATAATACACGTTGGTGTGGTGGTGGTTTGGTTTCATAATGGCCAATCAGAACACCTATTTTCTATCCCTTTAAATACCAGCGCACCAACGCTATAGCAAATTAGCTATTTCCTGACATGGATGACAGTTTGGCTGCGCCAGGAGTTTCTCAAAAAGAGGAGAGGATGGAAAGAATAAAACCCTTTCACATAATAAAACAATGTGTATACAAACATATATTTATTTAACAGGTGTATCTTACTGAACGGTGGAGATGGATGACCTGCTGGCTTCAGTCTTTCATGTCCGTGCATTTAATAACCACAAGCTGTGGTTTTGCCTCAACGTGGGGGGAAATTCACAATATTAAAAGAAAAACATTCTCATGTGATTTCAGATAATCCTATGTTCATATATGCGCTTCAATAAAGTCACCAAATTGCGGCAGCATTTGCGTTAAGAGGTGGTATAGTTGGACGTTTCTGTAAACTCATTATTTGACGCCAAACTTGCATAGCGCCGACTGTTTTCATTGTCACACCCCCCATTGTGCTGCCCAACCAATAGGCACGCAAACGCCTTCATTGCGCGCCACCAAATTGCCAAACTCGACGGAGGCAACAGACAAAATTGCCAATTCACCAGCGCTACGACATAATGCTGCGTAGCGCCAGCACACAAATTGGGCCCTAAGACTGTTTCGATTATAAATATTTCACACCCTATTTTGAATTATAGACCAACTTCAAGGCATAATAACTGTAATTTTTTAAACATTATTTTCATTAAAAGGTAAGCTGGAGGCACGGCCTTTTTAACATGTATTTAATGACATCTCAATAGAAGCCTGTCTGCACACAGCAGTCGAGCAAATCACTGACCTTTGTCAAAGGACGAGTTTTCCTCGACATGAAGAAGAGAACGATGGCCACACACTCTGTCCCTAATGCTTTGTCTCAGGAATACCTAATGCACTACTTTGCTAGAGAGAAGCCAGATAATAAAGCTCTGTCAGGAAGTGAAGCCGGTCTCCGCTGACTCTTGCTTCGCTCCCTGGGAGTCGCTGTACATTATCAGCGATCATCAAAGGTACTGTCAGGAAAGTGTGGAACTGGGGCTTCCAGAGGCTGTCCAAGACGCTAGACACATCCAAATGAGACAGGCTTATTAATTCTTCAAAAGCACCACGGCTTCCTTTTCCCCAAGACTCATTTTGGTACATTTAAGGATGATAAAAGCTCAGCCAGGGAACTCTCCCGCTTCTCTTTCGCCGTCTCTCTTTTTCTTTCTCACACATACATCATACATAATGCAGACACGCGCATTCAGTTGATCTCAAGTAGACATAACTCCTCGCTTTAAAATAGCTGTCATGTTTCAAAGTGTTTCATAGGAATGGAAATAAGGAAATTTCAGGGACTAAAAAGCAGGTTTGCAGGTACTGCTCTCTGCACATAGAGATGCTATGCGTCCTTTTCACGCCAGAGTTTTGTGCAGGGAGATCTAGATAACTCGTGGCAACTATCTACTGTTTGTGGCCGAAAAGTGTGATCATACTGGACAGCTCCCAGTAACGATGTGTGTGTAATAACTGTGCTGAAAAAGAGCATGTGTGGCCCAGCGAAGTTATAAAGCAACTTCGCCTTCGTTTTCTCTGAGATGGTTTGTGTCAAGTTACACAGATGCCATGAGAAGGAGAGACAAAGTCGTTTCATTTCTGCCCAACTACAGTAAGAACCATTTCTCCAAAAGAAAATGGAATCCCACACAATGTGAGCTGTTTTAATGGGAGGGAGGAGGACAAAGCCTGGAAATTCATTACAACTTTTGACATTTCTCTCTGGGATTATATGAGGAACATCAAAAGCTTTAACTATCTTAATTACCCCTACATTCACAAGCAGGGAGGCTCCTTGAAACCAAAGGAAGATGCAAGTGTTTCTGTGGTAAAACTAGTTGTTAAAATGCACATAATTTGAATGTTATATGAGAACCCTAATTGGTGAATTCATGGTTATCAAGGGGCCTTCATTACAATTCAAGAGGCTCCTTCATGGTGGCCATATTTTCACATAATGAAGGAGATTTTTTTTCCTCCCTTAGCGCAATGACTAATTGCCTGGCTGATTGCCTGCCCCCCCCCCACCGCCATGTTTACATCAAACATCTTGATTATGAAAAAAACTGGTTTCTGATCAATGATGACACTCTGCCAAGTGGTTATACTTTATACCCGTCAAAGGATAAATTTATATAATATATATATATATAATAACTTTAATACATTTGATTTATAAAGCGCTTTACATGATACTCAAAGACGCTTTACAGCAGATACTAACAACAACAAATATAAAACAAGTAGTACACTAAATCAAAGTGAAGATAACACAATTATGTATACATATTAAATCAATAAAATCAAAAACTGATGGTGGTGGATCATAGCTAGAGGACCTAGCGGCGGCGACCCTAGATAGCAATCCAAGTAGTTTTTTTTGGTGATAACTAATAACTAGGTCAAAGCTAACATGACAAAAATGGACGTACGTACGCCTGATGAAACAACAACAACGCAAAAGGATTAAAGGTAAAAAAAAAAAAGGTTACAATCATTTTGAGCATTTAGCATTTAGCGGCACAGAGCAAGCTAGCACAGAGGAGCAAGCAGCAGCAAACACAGAGCGGTGAGTTAGCTATAGCTACGGCGTTTATTAAATAAATGCAAACCCGAAGGAAACTGCATTCATTTGAACCATGTTAACACTTAAATCTGATTATTCACAGCAACTGGAGTATTGTGTGCATATGTATGTAGCCAACACTAACAAGTCTACCATCAACAAGGGACCGTGTCAGCGAGTGCCATGCCCTCTTGTCTCAGGACTGTGGTGGATAATGTGGCGGGGCTCGGCCTGAGGTCCTCAGGATCTCACTACAGGCCAGATGACACTCGTCTCTTTTGGGCACAAAACCCAATTGGCCTGTTCAGCCGAGCTAAGCCAGCACGGGGCAGAGGTTAGCGTAAGCCGCTCTGGGCTGCCGCGGCCCGCTGAATCTAAACAGCAGGGTCAGCTCCCGGGGCTGCAGGACCCCTCTCCTAGGCAAAGCCCCCTGACAGCAACACATCAACAACACAGCCTTGACAACCAGGGAAAAACATTCAAAAAACACAATTCATGGGCAAGGAAAACAGGGCGGGAGGGTTTTATCTAAGTCACGCAGCTTAAACCTTAAATACAAGTAGACTTTCAAAAGAACACAGTGCGTAGAGTACTTGATGCTACTGATCTCCCATTGGTTTACACTTTTGAATGATCCCTCCGTGTGTTATGTTCCGCCCCGAATATCCTGTTTCAACAGGAAATACATCACATTAACGATGCAAGATGCTCTCAAAATACTGTTTAATTGTGACTTTAATAAGTACATTTTGCAACCAATGAAAGCAGATGTGAAAGCCTAGCACCAATGGACATTGTACAATTACTATAGTGACACTGCCAACATGCCTGTCACTTCCATCTAGACAGTGACTGGGGGAAAAAACAAGATAATAAAAAACTAGACCAAACATGTGGTTGGCGACATATTAATGAAGCTCCGGTCGCCAGGAGAGACACCGCAACTACAGACACGCATCTCTTTAGCCCCGGGCATGCTTGTAGCAGTGTCAGTTTCTTGACTGAGTCCCTCAAGGCTGCTGGTACAAAAGATACTTCAGTTTGAGGAGCGCTTGGGAGGCGTGTTGGGGGGTGGAGGGTGGAGGGCTCCTCCCTCAACGCCACTTCTCCGTAGGAAAATATAATTGTCTCTTCCTTACCCAGAGACATGGGTGTGTTTCCATGACCTATACCTGGGACTCTTCCCCTCACTTGCACAGTCTGAGATGTCACAGCGGTTTGCCATAATTACTTTTGCTGATAGAGGTGAGAGAGGACATTTGCATCAGACGAGAGGCGCCCACTGGTTGGGTCTCCCCGCTCGCCTCATGCAGCTTTTAATGTCACCGTAATCTCTAAAGGTTAGCACCGGGAGCACCGCTGTATATCGCCGCAACTAGCTGAATCAGTGCTTTGGAAATAGGTTTGACATTGAGTTCGGAGAAATGCGCACGCACGCACGCGCACGCACACACGCACACAAAGGAAACAGCTTTGGAGCGAGACGTTGTGCATCTTCACTCAATCAGAATGTTATTTTTGCAGCGTTTTACCTCCACAGTACGACTATACCAGTTGGGTGCAAGATTAGGCTGCAGTTTCTCAACTCAGCATCCCTGTCTTCAGAACGATAGAGACTCTTTGGGCCATAGAGATACAAATAAAGAAAGAAACACAACAGTAAAGTACATTTGGTTTTATAAGACAGGTGCCATTATGAGGCTCAAACCAGAATGTTGCACTGGATTTGAATAATCGCTTACTAGTCTGAATGATGTGGAAAAAATCCCACTGAGCCCGATAGTTAGGTACGTTACGTAAATGTAACGATGGACAAGATGTCCAGACGCCAGATGAGACTGTGCTCGGTTGACGCCACACCGACACACATTGCATTGTCCACAGTTGCGCAAGTTCATGCGCGTGAGAAGCAATTTATTCAACCTCCATGCCACAGGCAAAATGTTGGGACGAAAAGCGTCCCCTCTGCACTTAAACCACTGACGGTTCCAATTTAGAAACGTCCTTGAACCCACTTAACAGTTGCACACTGATGCTGCAGAGGTGTAACAGGCAAGGCAGCCTGCATCTCTCCATCTATGTGCCGTCATTCTCATTCCTCCCCATCTCCCACTCTGAAAATTATTCTGCTTTCCATAGTTTCCAAATCCCACACCTCCCAGAGCATCCGCGTCTGTTCATCACACTTTCTCCACTCTCTCTCTCTCTTTTTCTTCTGGTGACATTTTCAAAGTGCCAGAATCTTGCCTTGAGACATAGTGTGCGTGCCCACACCTCTCGCCACCCCCAAACACACACACACACACACACACACACACACACACACACTCCTCGTCTGGAGCCAGGCCCCCTGAGCTCGTCTACCTCAGAGAAGCTGGAGCTTGGCATAGAGAGGAGGCTCCGGTGGATTCTGTGCTCCGCCTGCCAATGCTGCTCTTTTGATCAGGAGCCAGGTGATGACAGATCTACATTAGGCTCACAGTCTCCTCTCCTCTTCCCTGACACTAGGGCCAGATGTTACTGTTAAGTCCAGCCGCTCGGCGTGAATCGACATCCCCGTGGGTTTGGGGCCGTGCTTTTCCTTTCTCACCAAGCTCTCCAAGAGAAATGCAGGATGCTGAGTTAGGGCCATAGCAGCAATGGAGAGGTCAGCTCTACACACCTCTGATCTGTACCTCAAAGTCTTAAAAGGAAAAAACCTGCCCTCGGACACTCTTACACCGTCAGTGCATCATCCAATTGTGATGTTATTTTGTGATGAAGTGTTTTTGGTGTAAACACTTTCCCCACAACCTGTTTCGTCTACTTCTACTTCAGTCAGTTTCCCAGAATTCATTTCGACAACCCGCAGAGAAGGAGGTTCTCTGTGCTGGGTACCTGTAGTTGGAGGAGTTGGAAGTGGAGTGGAGAGAGAACAATGCCGTGGTGCCGTGGCCGGTTGATCAAATTACAAAAGATCTGATGAAGAGGGCGTTGTATTTCAGATGCTACCACACACAGATCCATAAAGATGCAAGCTGTGGCTGCATTGCATTCTGGTCAATTTAAGCTCCTGTCATTGGAAAAATTGGTATCTCTGCCTCTTCTACGATGGATTTCTTCCAGTATGACTGTTGAACGTCCGTACAAATTGGTCTAAAAAGAAGCCCTTGCTATTTGATTCTGAGAGACTGACACCAAAACCTGATGTTTACTATGATGCAGTTAGTATATGATGATGTAGTATGTATATGATGATATGTAAGTCACTTTGGATAAAAGCATCTGCTAAATACCATAATGTAATGTACTGTTGATGTTTTAGACAGATGAAAAATGGTCTGTTATCAAATTCCACTGTAGCTGCGCTGGAACTTTCCAGGAATAATAACAATTGTTTTAGGGTGGATTTGTCCACTAAGTGCACAAAAAATATAAAACAAATATGATTATTTTTTCTGGAGTTTAGGGGCAATTTTGGTTTACCATGATTATAACTCCACAGACACAGCTGCCAAACCAGAGAGCATATTGTATTCTAAGCTAGGCCCTTCCTTTGGTACACTAAATTAATTAGAACGTGAAAAGCTTTACAAACATGGAGGTTCTTACGAGCTTTCGTCTCCTCTGTAATGGACATTTGGAAAAAGTGGATTTAGAAGATTTCAGAATGCCTCTGCAGCTGAAGTTGTATAAAATGCTAAGAGATCTATCAAGTGACAAATACTGTACAGGACGACTATCTAGTACATCACTTTCAGACCACTAGCATCCACAATGTCAAGTTAGAGTGAACCTGCCCGTTTGGTATTGTAGTTTTAGGAAGGGTGAGCGCGGTACACGAGAATGTGAGTGTCTGCTGGTGCGCGGCGTTGCCCAAAGCCTCGGCAGCTTCCAACTTCTTCCATCCCAGCAAACATCGTATGAGCCGACTGGTTTCTAGCAAAGTGGACGCACAATAATCATACTCAGCTACGCAAATGTTTGGGCCAACGGAGCATTTCAAAAACATTCATCCTACTGATGAGTGCTGGTGAAGAACAGCAGAGACGGAGAGCCGTTACATAGGATGCACGGCTAACAGCTGCTGATGGACGAGGAGTGACCGGCGGTGATGGAGCCTCTGCTTTAGAAAAACACAACCAGTTGTTATTTCTAAAGGGGACCATCTGCGTTTTACTGTGATCGCCAGCAGGAATAGTAGCGTCGCATTATTTAGCGTGGCAGGCGGCGTGAGCCAGGTGTGGCATCGTGTCGTCGAGTGACAACACTATCTTTTTTTTCTTCTGCTTCAATCATTGGAGAGTCATTTTGAAGGGGAGGGCAAACGCCATATAGCGTTCGGTTGGAGCTCGCCATATTGTTTGTGTTTGTCATTGTATTGCAGAGGCATCCTTTGATTTGGTGGGGCAGTGATTTTGTGTGGGCTGTAAATTGGCAATCAGGCTGTCACATTACCATTCAAATGGCCCCTGTAGCGCTCCTGTGAGGTCGTGGCCCGTCGCAGCGGAGGAGAGACTGCTACACTGATGTTACACTCTTAAAGATCATTTACAGTATCTTTGCGTGGCGGGGAGAAAATAAGAGGTACCCCCCCCCACCCCGCCTCCCGTTTTCAGCGCCATTGTGCATGACCAACCCATTCCAGTGCAGAATTGATGTGGACATTTAATCAAGGTCTCTTTTTACACCCATGCGTCAGTCTCCCCAGACACTGAAGCAGAGAAGGAGAGAGTGTATCAGGACACACGAGTGTCGGGGAGGGCGAGAGCGAGAACGAGACAGAACAAATAAGAGAGTGAACCACGGAGTCAGAGTGCATGTGGGTATAAGAGAGAGTGATGGAAGCTGTGATTAAAGGCCCGATAACTCGACCCCGGCATTCACCGGCATACGTTATCATTGCATCTATCGTGAAATATCCTACAAATGTCAACTCAAATGCGCATACGTGAAATGTCGTTTGGAAATGGCCGACTTGAACCCGCTTGGCGTTAGGTTGTGGAGTTAGGTAGTGTGCTTTTTCTTCAGGGGCCCGTTTTGCTATCTGCATTTTTCAGCAAATTTGGGGCAGTTTCACCAAAACCCGACGCATTAATGGGAGAAATGTGGCACTGAGTTGATGTTTTCCAATGTGTATTTTTTTGTTGCCATTTTTTTACGTCCTCGCCTTGTAGGTTGTGCCGTGTGAGCTTGTGATGTTCTTTCAAGCACAGCTCCCCTCCAGTTTCCCTGGTTTGAAGTCGGAGCACACAGTCCTGCTCGGTGCCGCGCTGTCCTGTAGAAGAAACAGCTGTTTGCATGAATCTTTAATGTACGCCCACATCGGCATGCCGTCGGAGCAGATGACAATCTGGACGATAACCTCGGCCCCGGCTTTAAACTGTTTCAAGTTCCCGTCGTTTCAGAATGTCAAATGTCTCATTCGGTTATAGGTGTTATAGGTTGGACCAATGAAAACAGCAGTCAGGCTACATCCACCGGCACGGTGGAGTGTAAGGTAGCCTGGAAAACTAGCGTACAATGAAAGTACATAATTCACGTTACAAAATGTCAACAACCTCAACTTTCTGTTCGCAACTTTTACTCATCACATGCAGAAAAATAATCACATTTGTTACCTCCAGTGTGATTATTGCAGAAACACACACACACACACACACACACACACACACACACACACACACACCCTATTACTTCTGATCACACTCACTTGATTTATTTTATTTCCTTGTCATTTGTGTCAGTGTTTCGCTGTCTTAATTTTATGTTTTCTCTCAGCTACACCGCCTGTATTTATTTTCTTCTCTCCTTGTTCCAGCGCTTTAATTATTTGTGTATATATATACGTTTTTTTTTTTTAAGCGCTAAAGTAAAATAGTCACAAAAGTAAACACTATAAAGTGGATATGCCGCCGTGCACAGGAGAGCAATATGGCTGTCAATATGGCTGCGGGTTTACAATCGTCATGCTTGGCAACTGCTGTCTGTATCACAAGTGTGAAAAGCAATAACGCCACCAAAGTGCAACTGTTGGCGGTCAATATTTTCCCTCCTGATAAAACCTCTGGGCCGAAGCGCTCCTTGGTCTAGCCAACACAAACACAGCTTTGCCGTTTCAATCTGTCACAGTGTGTGAATATGAAGGCAGAAACAAGCTAAACAAAATCAAAAGCCCTTGTCTTGCCACTCTTGCATTGTCAGTTCCACGCAGGAATCCTTGTGGACATGAACACGGAGATCAGTGATTGCCTGGCGGACACGTGCCGCTGAGATCATGTTACATTCCTTATCAGTGTCAACAGGGTTAAAGACGACTGCATGGAAAATGCTAATTCGTCTCCGTAGCCGATATGCTGCGCGTTTGATTCACCTTTTGTAATGTGTCTGCAGGATTCGCTTCTCTGACAAAGCAATCTC
>OMOT01027837.1:6806-17274 GCA_900312575.1 Acanthochaenus luetkenii | reverse complement strand
CTCAATTGTTAGAACAAGGCACTAAGACTGCAAGAGCAAGGTTCAATTTCCACTGTGGAGAAGAATGTAAAATATCACCCACAGCAAAAAAAAAGATACAAAAATCTGTGTCTATGAAACTGGTCTTACATGTATCAGTACATTGGATATTTGGTTTAGATTTAGTTTTTACTGACAAACTGACATGACAAATTCAATACAAGCAGCAGTGCTTTACACAAAAGAGAATTTAAAATACATTCAGCTGACTCAGTGTTTTTTAATCATGGTGCCATCATTTTGCGCTTGGGGTGTATTTAATGGGTTACTGTAGTCAATTAAGTAATTGAAAATCGAATCGATAATCGTCTGAAATCGAAAATCGATTCTGATATCGAATCGTGACCCTAAGAATCGAAATCGAATCGTGACATCACTACCGATTCCCACCCCTATAAAGCGAGGTCGAGAATGATGTAAAATACAGCCGTAAAGCAGTTCTGCTTTTTTGCGGCAATGGCGATAGAAACGACAGAGGAAAATATCAACGATAGACATTTTCGCCTCACGATATATATCGTCATATCAAACAGCCCTAAGCAACAGTTTCAGTTTACGTATTCTTGGAACTGCTAATTTTTGGAAGAGGGTTATAGTTAGTCACTTTAATACTGCTAATTATTAAAAGAATGCGGCACAAATCTTATTGTCAAACTACCGGAAACATCCTAATTAGAATCAAAAACCAGTTAAGTCTGTCTGTACACAACTAAAACTAAAAAAAAGCCTGTTAAGATGCAGCATAATATTTTTCCACAGGCTTTTTTAAATTGTTGTTTGCATGGAACGTTATTTGCAGCAGAGTGGTATTTCAGATTGTCAATATATCAAAAGTTTCTGTATTACCATCTGACAAAAGACTGATGGGAAGTTTACAGGCAGCATGAACGCATACAAATTCAATGGACACAACCTCGCTCTTTTTGTTGTGAATTGTGGAGAGCGAGAGGCATTACTTTTCAACTCCTGTGAAATTCACCTGACACAATACAGCGAAAGCCATTGAAATTGAAACAGGATTCTATCAGGCACCTGTAAATTCTCATCCCACCTTGTGTTATTGGTCACAAATACACAATAGAAGTTTTTGCCATTGTAAATACTGACTGACAATGACATCTTTACAAAAAGTTTATAAAAGCTGGACTCAAAGAAGACATTTGTCATGCTGGCTGCCAAGCCTTGTGCAAAACGATTAAAATGCACGCATGATACAATAACAAAAGGAGTGGACCTAATAATGGTGACGCACAATTTCTACATGGTCTCATATGTCCTCGCCTTTATATAAAAAAATTAAAGTAAAAAGATGATCAAAACCACTAACCATAATGGCTGTGAATAGCTCTGGTTGCTTTCTGTTCTGTCAAGTGCTGTCATGTTGTCACGTTAATGTTGCTTGCTTATTTGTCAAGTTGAACAATCTTACTCTAAATAAATGCCTCTGGATCTTTCTAATATTGTGCAATTTGAGTGTGGGACAATTATATGAAAATTTGGACACAATTGTGTATATACACTGTGTGATGCTTTATTAAAGCTACCATGTCTACATTTTATTGAAGACTGAAAAGAGGACCGGAATTGGTCAAACACTATGTACAAAACAATCTTCTTCCCATGAGATACATTTTTTGCCTTTAATGGAAAAACTACGTAATGGAGTTGACTGCTGCTTTTCAGTCTTAGCCAACTTACTGTAGATCCTATGGTTTTACATTTGGTTGGCTAGTTTGGCATTTTCTTATTTTATATCATGAGCTCTATCTCTTCTACATTTTGATTTCACAATTGGTTGCTTATTTCACTGTCGGTGAGCTTGTGCTGTTATAAACTTTGCCCTTTGACTTACTTTCTTCTTGGAAGTGTCTCAGTAGTGTCTTTAAATTGTGACTTATTTTGGAATAACGATGCTGAGGCAAATTTTTGTGTCTCCTACTGCAGAGTTGTTGTCTCAGCTCTCAGGTGTGCGACGTGCAGCAGGGGGGCAAATGAACTCATCAGGGCCTTCAGCATCCCAGCTACAGCAGCTCCAGATGCAACTGCAGTTGGAGCGCCAGCAGGCGCAGGCAGCACGGCAGCAGCTGGAGACAGGCCGACACGCTGCACGACGTAGCAACAACCCAGGCAACATTGGCGCCGCCATCCCCCCACCCAGTGCATCAACTGCCAACATGGCCAATGTGGTTGAAGGCAATCCCTCGTCCTCATCCCACAGCTCCCAGTTCCTACTAGCACGGTGAGTATGGCCTGGCAGCGGCTTGTGCTGGAAATGTGATGATTTTGTAAACAACACATTGTTTCGTTTTTAACATGGTTGTGTTATGCGTAAACCACAAGTGTGCATAGGAGGATTCCAAAAAACTCTGACCCAGACATACATATATCTGTAATGCAGTGTCATATTTGGGTCTGGACTGGATAATATGCTGAAGTGCAGTTTGGTTGTAATTATGTCTTTTGCAATTTAACTTTTCAAAGATGATTACATGGGTTCTTGTTAGTTAGTGGGGTAGATTGATAGATCAAATAAGCGTCAGATTAATCATTATCAAAATAATAATAATCGTTAGTTCTTACTTGCGAGTCTGCTCAGCCCTGCGGATCCTCTCCAGAAACATTTGCATCTGTTTGTTCACATAATTCCCTAGCGAGTCAATCTGTATTCTACTACATCACAGTCTTATACAGCTCATGAATCCGGCTAGTTGTATTCCTTCTCTGTGGTTCCCTTCACGCTTCATCAAGATCTTCTGACTCTAGAAATATCCCATATCAACCAAATGTATTTTAACTAATAATTACCATTTTCCCAAGGTTGAATGAAGCCAGTATGTCGGAGGCAGAGCAGCAGTTGCTGGAAGGAGAGCATGCCGACCATAGCCTGTTTGTCCAGGAGCTTCTGTTGTCCACGCTGATGCACGAAGAAAGTTCCTCTTCGGATGAGGATGAGCGCCGAGACTTCGTTGACTTTGTAGGCATGGGTTGTGTGGATATCATGCCTTTAGATGTGGCATTGGAGCACCTTCAGCTTAGAGAGAGAAGCTCTACAGGGAAGGAGCCTCCACCACCTCCTCTTTGATATCCGAGCATCAAGCAGACTGTGTCCCCTCTGCTGCAACTGCCAGTGATGGGCAGCAAAAGGCAGTCCCCCTTTAATTTTTTCTCATTTAGTTTTTTGGTGATTGTAAATTCGGGCCCGTCACCATTTTTGTTACATTTGTGAACAAAAATATATGAGAACAAGTGGGGTTTAAGTGCAAATGAGTGCGCAATAGCAATTGAGCAAGATAAGATATATATATCTTACATCTTCATATGTATATGTATATATATACATACACACACATACTGTATACGTTGATAATCAGTTCTACATAACCTTTTTTGCTTTTCCGGGTAAATGTTACAGGTAGCTGTGGCAGACCGTTGCACCCTGTGACATGCAAATGGCTCTCCTTATAAATATTGTCAGCAACTTGGTTCCTCTGATGGAAGCTGCTGTGTGTATTTATGACTATTAATAAATAAAAGTGCTTGGATGGTTTACCATAAATACTGCATGCAGTTATTTGCAGCGTGCATGACTTTTAATGACTTTGTCATTAAGATTGAAAAAATATCCCAAAGCTTTCACCTGTTTCTAAATGGCTATTTCAAACATGATGACAAATTTAGTAGATTACAAAACTGACATGCGTAAATTGAGCTCTTAATATATTTTGTTAGGTCTTTTTTTAAATTATATATATTTATATATATATATAAACAATTGGATTCTGCGGTAGCTTCTGAAGAAATGCTGCAATGTGTCTGTCTCAGCTCGAGATTGCCCTTTCTTTGTGTCATTGCTGTCTGAATATATCGATTGCTGCGCTAACAGCAGCAGAGCTACTCAAGATAACTTAACCAGTCTGTTTTCTTCACCTGGCAGATGAATACTAGGAACAGGAAAAAACTACAGCTTGCCTCTGAGTTTTCCCTAGATGTTGATGTTTTAGTTAAATGCTGTGTAAACACCTAAAGTATATAGTTTCTAATTTATGAACGGCTACAGAAGACCCACTCTGTCCGTTGCTCCACTGGGCCCAGTCTCAGACCGCCTGCTTTAGATCACTCATTTGTCTTTCTTTGCTGGGGAACAGGAGCTTGAGACTTTCTGCATTGCAGAGATGTTATAACTTTTAAGGAGAAGACATTCTTATTTTCTCTGCTAAGGATGGCACTTTCTATTTATTCATTTTTATTTTCTGATTCTTTTGAGCCTTGATATGAGTCATGCCACCTCCATGCCTATACTGTTACCCTCTATGTAAAATACAAAGAGATGTATATTGAATTTGTGCATTAACTTTCATAACGGTTCTAAGACATGGACATACTTTGTTTTGTTTTTTTAAATGTAAATTTAAAATACAATAAAAACAAACCGCACAGCTTTTGATGAAACCAAGAGCCCATCACATCTTGCACTTTGTGTTTGTGTTGATTCCTCGGATGTATATTTGGGTTGGGTTGGCGTGCTGAGCTCCGGAAAGTTCCTGTCATAATCCGTTTGTACTTCTTCAGACTTACGAAACACCAGATCTGCTCGGAGACCATCGATACTGCTCAGACTTCTAGCTCATGTGTAACGTCCGGCCCAGGCTCAACCCTGTCCCACAAACGGGACCATTGCAATACACTGAGGTCGGCTACATACCAAGTACCTTAAGACCTTTTCAGTCTATGAACTTGTGTAGGTGAGAATATGTGTGTCAATAGTGGCACTACAATACACACACTCGCACATGCCCACGATATCCTTCCCTAAAGAACTGTTGCTATTGATTTATTCTAGTGTGTGTGAGAGGCCTTTTAGGGCAGCTGTCCTTGTCACTTCTCAGAGGTTGTTAGAAACAAATGGTGCCCTTGGGAAACCTTTCATGACAGCCAGAGCTGCTGGTTCTTTATAAAGTAGCCATCCACCATAAGCAATCAATCACAACATAAGAGGTTCTTGCATTATGTAGTGTTCAGATTGCCCAGGAGTCTTTGGAGGGGACTAGCTATTGTTTATTATTAATAAAGCAAAACTAGGACTTTTCTGACACGACCTTCTATGGAACAATAACTGACATGAATCATATTTCGCTTACTGAATCTGTAACGGTAGATATTTACAAAATATTATCATTCAAAAGACACGTATAGCGGATGCGCCTCCTCGTCCAACCTTCTTCTGGTTGGGCGCTCTGCTAAAACCTACACGCCAACAAACTGAAAGGAGAAGAATTGTGAGAGCACAACGCATATTGTAAGACATACCACCTTTATTAAATGCACAGTATCACAAGGAACATTTCCATTAATTGCAGATAAGCTACTCACATGATGCACAAAGCATTGAATCGATTGATAGAACTGACTGATTAAAGCAGGATTAAATCTGCCAGGAGAGTGCACACGCACACACACTCTTGCGTAACAGATGTGAGCGCAAATACACACACCGTCTCACACACGCAAACACATACACACTTTCTTTGTATTCACACGGTAAGTAAAACTTGTTATCTGCACCGGGATGAAAACTAATCCTTTTTTTGTATCATATATTTACAAAGTATTAATTGACCACCACCCCACCCCAAAAAATAAAGATAGATTACATTCAAAAAAGGTCCCAACCCCTCTAGATTACATTCAAAATAATATACTATTCATGATGCAAAGTCACAGTTATCCATCTGAAAGAGGATCAAAATAGGCTACAGTCAGGTGAGTGGTGGTGTAGGCCAGGAGGTTAACCCTTGACCTCCTTGCCATCGGCCACCCATCTGCTTGGACACCTGTCAGCTAGGAGAGATCCTGACGTTTGTTCACGCAGACAGACAGCATCTCTCATGTAAACCCCCCATCACAGTGGGGGGGAAAGAGGAGATAAGGAGTTTTTTTTTTCATAGAGAAAAACACATTGTTCAAAGAAAGTCCTCTGCAGATCAAAAGTTGCCAAAAAAAGGATCGTATTCTCACTGTTATTATGAACGAGCACAAATAAATTATACAATTTAGCACAAATCAAATTAGATTTACATATAGTATGTATTGCCAGTGGCCCATAACACGTTATCTTCAATAGATGTCACACAGTTTTGACATGATACCTGTTTAAAACAGATTATACTATTAAACATATCCTACTATTCATATAGGCAAATATCAGAACTGTACAGAATGGACAGCAATTCAATGTATATACAGCAGACACGTGACTATATTGTACAGAACTGACAAATGCTGTAATAAAAAAGAGATAAAGAAACAGACATTTTCATCATTTGTGTCGAAGTGAGATCTGCTTCAGTCGTGACCAACGTAGCAAGGGTCTACTTCTTTTGTGGAGCAAAAAAAGGGCAGCACACTGGTTCGAGGTTGAGAGCGGTCAATTCTGAGCACGGGCTCTCAGGTTGTGCATTTGAGGGCCTCGCACAAAGTGCACTTAACCTGCTGTTTCAGTAATGCGCATTACTGCTCTATGCCTCCGTACGGAAATGCACAGCGGTTATTATGAGCAGGAATAATTGTTGCCGTTTTTGCAAAGATGAATGCAGTAGTAGTGGATACCACACCACACTTGCAGAGCACAACTGCATTTCATGTTTGACCCTTTTCGTATCTTTTTTCATCTCAAGAAAACCGGCCTATTGAGGACGAGTAGGGGAAAATAGCTAGTGGAAAGCATCGTCAAATATTTTCTCAAGCATCTCAAGCCTTGACAAACGTGCCTCACTAGGTTTAGCAATGGTGTCCGTCATCACTTGCCTGATTGGGGCTGTTCAGGGAGAGATTCATGCTCTTGATGATTTTACTTCTGTCCCTTAGCCTACAATACAGAGTTCAAGATCTACTGTATTAGATCACGGATCATCAAAAGTACAATCTTGCAACGTAAACAAATAGACGGCAACGTCAGTGCATACGAAACCAAAATGTTGAGGATAAGGGAATTCCACTTGTAAATCTCAATATATCGAACCTAAATCAGTACACAGTGAACAGCATCAGATGCCCCGTCGTTTCCCCTTCGACCACAAAGTCCTTCATTTCCTCTACTCTTGACAAATCACCCGCAATCTCAATCTCATCGACACCCACAGCATTTGAAAATCTGCCTTTGAAAACGCACATTTTACAGATATGGGCCACCAAACAAGAAAGATTTGCTCAATGACATTGCTGGTGAATGCGCCAAAAAACAACAACAAAAAAAACAGTAATTGTGACAGTATTGTGCTCATCTTTTTAAGATGGGCACAGATTAACACCACCCGGTCCTCATTCACTGTGCTTTAGATACATCAAATTAAGACTTCAGATCGTGAAATGAGTAGTGCACTCTAACAACATTCAAAACACTACTGTCCAAATAGAGATGACCTGGAGTAGCTATAGTAAAATAGAATCAGATATTTACAACGAAGATGACTGACGAACGATGAGGGAACGCAGAGACAGACGTGTCAAACAGGGTATATGCCATGTGCCCATATCTTTTCAAAGCGAAATCTTACTTGTACATTGAGAAGTCCTCTGGTGGGCTTTAGTAGGCTACATATATACAGTATAACAGACAGAGGCATCTAGATGGGACATACTGCGCCGACCTCACGCAGTTTTCTCTGTTTTAAAACGCACATATCTATCTGAAGGTTCAACAGAGTAAAAGCAATGGCTCATGCCGTAACTTAACAACTTCACTTCATCTCCCGTGTCGCAACAGACGTCCTTCTTGAAGGAGAAGAGAAAGCTGCATCTATACGGGTGTGTGTCCACACATTGTTCATGGTGGTGAGACACGCCGTTTTCCCTTTGTTCATCCCCGGCAAATACACTGGCATACAAGAGTGCGATCATTTAATGCAATGAATGTAGGTAGAAAACGTTCTCACAAAGCCAGGCCAGCGACGAAACCACCCATTCATCAAGGTTACCTACTATTGGGTTTCATTTATTTAGTTTGAGGTGTTTAGGTGTGTTGATTCATAAGCCTGTATGCGTTTGGTTTTCGATTTGTGAAACATCCCTCGGTAAAGTCTTCAAATGGTTAAGGAAAGGAAAGGGATATATATATATACTAAAAACACTCCAAATTTAAGGCTTTTGTCAATGTAATGAAGACACAGATAATAGCATTTACAATAACATTTACAGCCAGGTACTGTACACAGACGCAGGCACGCACACACACACACACACACACACACACACGTACTCCTTCGTTTTCTTCTCTCCCTCTGTCTCATACACGTGCAGAGATACATACACACATATCTCCACATACAAAAGCCCCCGCTCTCGCATACGCGTGCTCTCGTTCACATACACTCGTAGGTCAGCCCAGTATGTCCAGGTAGACGGGCGAGGCCTTGGCCAGGCCCTGGAGCAGGCTGTGAATCTCCTTGATATTAAGCCTCATGTAGGGCTCTCTTTGCCAGCAGCCCAGCATCAGGTCGTACACCTCCTTGGGACAGCTACGGGGCCGCTGCAGCACACGCCCCTGTGTGATGCACTCAATCACCTGTAGGACGCAGGACGACAACAGGTTGTCTGCTGTTTGACTGTGATAATGAAGTACAAACGAATCCGTTGCTTTACATCGAACAAATTGTTTCTTTTGGAACGTCGATTGAAAAACAAAACAACAATTGTAATGAATGTCACGGTGAATCTTATGTGTATTTAGAAAGTGTAGTAGGACGGGAGCTCGTCTGACTCTGACCTCGTTGTTGGAGAGCTGGTACCAGGGCTGCTTGCCGTAGGTGAAGATCTCCCAGAGCACCACGCCAAGGCTCCACACATCACTCTCTGTGGTGAACCGCCGGTACATGATGCTCTCCGGGGGCATCCAGCGGATTGGCAGCATCGTATGACCACCCACCTGCAGCGAGAGAGAACGGCATCCATCAGTAACCCAACACCACACGGCTTGCTGGAGAGGGAGCGTGAAGGCTGCTGGTCAGACGTGTCCATTTGCTGCACGCCTTTGCATGATGTGCTGTTATTGTGCCGTTTTATTTTTAGTGTGAGCTTCTTCATATGACATATTATGAATGAAAACAGTCGATGTCTAATCTCTGGAAGCCACATCTGACGTTATCTTTCACAGTGAGCAATGCAAGTTCAGTCAGGAAACCCAAGCGGCCTGCAGTCAATTGTTTCCGCCCGGCAGTATGTTCACTATACACCGCCAATCACACACCTTCTCCACGATAGGGCGGACTATTTAAATCGGGCTGGTACTCACCCGGTCTGTTGCTCACCCGGTCTGTTGCTCACCCGGTCTGTTGCTCACACTGTGTGTGCGGCATGCTATGAACACTTTACCTCCACCCCAGCTGCCACCTGCTTTGATCGGCTTGTATGTGCCGTAGGAGGGATGTATGTGCCTCCTGATTGGTAGCTCAGGCTCAGTGCACATAAACGCGTATCTATTCATCGCCCAAACCAATCATCTTCTCAAAATAAACTGTTTAGTGCAATTATGTCGGTTGTCCTGGCTGAAATCTTTTTTTTTTCATCAGGAATCCCTGTTGACTTGCAAAAGTGCAAGTAAAAACTGCTTTATAGATATGAGATATCCAATTCAAACAGCAAAACAGCATCATATTCTGAGCTGTGTTCATGCTCAGTATTATCTTTTGCACAATGGCCGATACCAAGTGTTGTTGAGAGGCCTCATCATATTCTTATCTGATGCAAGCTGATGCATCTTGGAACCGTCTGTGTGTTTTGTACTAAATGTTTACTCCAGTCAGGCAGCAGAGGGCACTGTGGGACTCAGGTTGGGATCTGAGACACATAGGATGCAGTTGGCTTACTGTAGCTACATGTACTGCATTAACTTTGACAACAGAGTCATTTTCTCCCTGCATGAGAACTAAAAACACATTCTTGGAACATGTTCTAACACGCCTAACTCCTGTTTTATATGGTGGGGTTCATGTACAGTGAAGTGAAGCATTAACTCCTTGCTCAGGGAAAAAGAAAAACGACCATGCATTTTTGCACCGTTGGCCCTTACTACTGTGGAAACAGTAATTGTACGCAGATTATAGAATTAGCATTTAAATGGAATTAGAAACAGATAAAATACTGCTGGTTAAAATTGTCGTTTCTGTAGCAACACAGTTATTTCAGACCAAAACTAGAATACAATTTATAATTACATATTTGAGACTGTGTGTGTGCATTTCCATATTTCGGTGTGTATTTCAGAAGGTTGTGTCTGTGTGCATGTCTGTGTGCATTTGTGTGTGTGTGTGTGTGCGTGTGTGTGTGTGTGTGTGTGTGTGTGTGTGTGTGTGTGTGTGTGTGTGTGTGTGTGTGTGTGTGTGTGCGTGCGTGCGTGTGGGTGTGTGTGCGACTCACTCTGTAGTAGTCTGTGCTG